>CM031606.1:4072425-4084925 GCA_018398815.1 Conus ventricosus
GTCACCTTTCACCGTGAGGTGGTGAGATGGCATGGTGTGAGGAACACTGGTGTTCAGCCCAGCAGGTACCAACTCCAGGGAGAGGAGTTGAAGCTCGTCGTTTCTCAAGAGACAGAAAGAACTCCAGGAAGAGAAGACGAGACTCGTATCTCCAGGACAAGAGAGTTCGAGGGGGCAGTATATTGTCTCAGAGAGAGAGACAGGGAATTGAGAAAGCAGGGAGCTTTTTACTTGAGGCAGGCAGGGTCCTCAGTGAGTACGGGAGTTATGTATTCTCCTCGTCCGGATTTTTTGGATAACGGAATGTGAAGGCCATAGCTTTATAGAAGCGGAACTAGATTATTTTATCTCTCAGTGTAAAGAGAGATACAAGTGTGAGATTATTTTATCTCTCAGTGTAAAGAGAGATACAAGTGTGAAGACTATTTTTTCTCAATGTAAAGAGAGATACATGTGTGAGATTGATTTGTCTCTCGGTATGAGGAGAGATACTGTGTGCGGATTTATTTGTCTCTCAGTGCGGAGAGAGATACAGGTGTAAATTCTGTTTACAAGTTGTGTTGTGATTAGTAAAGTGTTTTCCCTGAAGGAGAGGGGGAGAGAAAAACATTCGGTTAGTGCTCCTTTTGGGTGGATTGGAAAGATTGCGTGTGGTATGGAGTAAATGCTGTCATGAATGCGGGTATGCAAAAGTGACAGTGTGACACTCACGCTCTCTCTCTCGGTCTGTCACAGCAGACAGCTAAACATCGACTGGCCACAAACACAGACTTCAAGCTCACCCGTTATAAAAACTGCACGAGAACCATGCATCTCCCTCTAAAACCTGTGCACGGGCCAGACACATGTCTGCTCAGCATATCAAACTTTTATACCAGTTTGGGTGCACTTATACACTGCAATAAAATAAATGCACCTCTATTTCTATACTAAACACAATTAAATAAAAACCTATAAAAAATATTAAAACATTTTTCTTTACAGATTGTGTGTGTGTGAGACATTTATTTCTGTCTCATCTGTGCTTTACAGTATCACGTCGGGGTCACCACTGTAAAGCACAGACGAGACAGAAATAAATATCTCACATCACACACAATCTTACTCCATACGCGTTCTTACCCAGGGATATAACACTTAGACTTTTGAAAAAAAATACCACCCCTTCTTTATTAAATTACTAAGAAATTTCTACTCTCAGAATTCCGAAGTGTAGAACAGAAAAGAATGGGGATAGTCTTAAAAGGTTTTTCACTCAGCTTAAAATCCACCGAAAGATTCTCCCAAGTCTTTCCTCGTCGCCTCTCTCCCCTGTAGTTCACCAGGGACGACGTCAACGACCCCAACCTGGGTCTGGCTCCACGACTAGACAAACGTAGCCCGGGACCTTCCCTCTGTATGTCTTCACAACCGGTCCCTCTGTATGTCTTCACAACTGGTCCATCTGTATGTCTTCACAACCGGCGCAGCCTCAAACGCCTATGGCAGGGAGCTCCTCCAGCTTCTTCACTCCCGTAGCAGAGCATGCCACCTCTACAAACAAAGTCTGGGAACCACCATTACCATCCCAGTTCCTAACACTTCAATAATAATTTAACTATCAGCTTCGTCTCCACCTGAAAAACTAACCACCATTCCCTTCTCTCTCCACCTCGGCAATTCCTGAGATAAATAGAAATAAATAATATTATTTCCAATTCATTCAGCAAACAAGACAACAGTTTTAATATTATATAAACAACAGCTTGTCTCCTCACACGGCCTCGAACCATCTCGAATCTATAAAACAATGGAAAGAATAATTTTAATATACTTGTCAAACATATTCATCGTAATACTATTCATAAACCATAAACAAAAACAAGCTGTAAAGAAAAGAAAATATTATAACTTAACAAACACTAAGTCTTCAACTTACCCGGGCCTCTCTCTCCAGGACTTACTAGCGTCTCACGCTCTCTCTCTCGGTCTGTCACAGCAGACAGCTAAACATCGACTGGCCACAAATACAGACTTCAAGCTCACCCGTTATAAAAACTGCACGAGAACCATGCATCTCCCCCCTAAAACCTGTGCACGGGCCAGACACATGTCTGCATCAGCATATCAAACTTTTATACCAGTTTGGGTGCACTTATACACTGCAATAAAATAAATGCACCTCTATTTCTATACTAAACACAATTAAATAAAAACCTATAAAAAATATTAAAACATTTTTCTTTACAGTGTTTTTATAGCCGGCATTGAAACAACTGGCTGCGGCTCTGGCACTTTTTCATTCTGTGCTTGTACCTTTAATTTTGTTCGCTTGTTCCACTCTGCTAATTTTTTTCCTGCTGCAACACGTCCAGGATGAGGAAGCTTTTTACTGGTTACTTTCGCCACCGATTCAATGTTTTCTGATTCTGCTGATTTTCTGGCTCGGTCATTTTGAAGTGAAATAAAATCTATATGATTAAAAGTAATTAATCCCATGATTAGCGGCGACAATAATGTTCCAAATCTGTAATATAGATCACAGCCTAGAGACTCTAATGACTTTGTTAAAACTGGATCCTGCATTAAATCATACATAAAATCTTGTTCAGAATCAATGGGAGCAAATCTACTGACTAGTTTAGTGTACAAGCTAAGAACTGTTTCTCCGACACTTTTTACCATTCTTGATCCTAGTTGCGCTTCATACCTGTTATGATACTTTACAATATCTTGTGGCGACATCTGTTGAATTTGTTCTATGCTGAATTCATTTCCGAGGAACTGTTTTGTTTTTCCACATGCTGCCAAAGAATACAGCCTTTCTTTTTTTGGCATAATAGCTTGCTCATCAACCAGGTCATTTGTAATCATAAGTTCAGGAATGTTTAGCAGATCATCGGTGTTCATGTTTTATTACTAAATATAATTATTATTTTGTTTTTAAAAAATGAGCGCCGAAAAGACTGTTACCAATCTTGTTTACCATTCTGCTGTTATTGGTGGTCTAAGTATAGGATACACAATGCTTGGTAAAAGCTTGTTAAGAATTAAACCAGCGGATCTTGGCAAACTAGACTTTGAGGATTCGGCAAAGCTAATTGCTATCATTGCAGCTTCGTTTGCTACGAAAGATTTTCTAGTTAAGCAAGGAATAATTCCAGACAGTATAAATATGTAAAATAAAAATACATTTATAAAAAGGCTTCATTCGTAATGATGATAGGCGGCGCTGTGGTTAATGCGCTTGCTTTTAGCGGAAGTAATTACGCGTTTAGTAAACTACGGGATGACGGCGAGAGAAAAAGACATAACAAAGCTATGGAGCAGCTAGCAGCTGCACAAGATAACTATGAAAAGCAGAGAATTGAGCAGTTAGATTTTATTAACGACAAACTGAAAAAACAGGGACATGCAGCTTACACATTTAAAGATGTTGATCAAGCAATAAAAGAATATTATCTTGTAACAGGCAAACCAATCGAGACATTGCCCCCACCAAAATTCAGTGACTTTTATCAGCCATCAGAAAAACAAAAGATGCAAGAAATCGTGTTTATCGTCTTTGGTATGACCGTTGTGTATTTTGTTGGCATAATATTGGCTGAATAAAAATGAACAAAATCTATTATTCACCAAAAGGATATTGGAAGGGAATCACGGCAATAAAAAAGCTAAACCAAGCAGCGGGAGTCAGTGAACAAACAGCAAAGGAATGGTTATCTAAACAAGCGATTTGGCAAATTTATTTACCTGCGCCTAGACGAATACAGAGACCACACTTTGTGAATACAATACCGAACGACACCCATCAAATGGACCTTCTATATTTACCCCATGATACGATTAGACGAAAAAGATTTAAGTACGCGCTCACAGTCATTGACATAGCTTTAAGATACAAAGATGCAGAACCATTAACACAAAAGAGTGCTTCTGCTGTTGCTGTTGCTATACAACTGATATACCAACGGGGCCCGCTAACTTATCCTCGCATGATTCAAGTCGATGATGGAAAAGAATTTAAAGGTCAAGTGAATCAATTATTGTTAAAACATAGAGTTACCATTAAAAGAGGCATTCCAGGAGTTCACAGATCACAGGCTTTAGTTGAAAACTTTAACAAACAGTTATCCGAAAGACTTTTTTCCTACCAGTATCACAGAGAGCTGATTGACAATTCTCGCAACACAGAATGGGTTAGAAGACTGCCCTCAGTTTTGCGCGCAATGAATAATGAAGAAATTAAAGGGCTAAAACCAGTACAAGCAATCAAAAACAAACAATAAATGTTGCTGAAGGAGACGCCAGTTCATCCGGCAAACTATTACCATTTGGATTGAAAGTAAGGTACCTTTATTTACCGGGGGAAGCAGAAGGGGACACTCGCATCAGGGCAACCGATCCAGTTTGGAGTGTTGACCCATATGAAATAAAAAGAATTGTAAAAATGAATCCGCCTGTGTATTATTTACGAGAAACTGACACAACAAAACAACCAGCTCCTCAAAGATCTTTTGTGAAGGAAGAACTGCAGATAATCCCGCCAGACACAGTTCCGCTTTAACTGATTTACGTAAATATATTTTAGTTTAAAATGGAAGTCCAAAAGAAAGAACATGGAACGGAAGGAAGAATGATAAATGAAGAGAACTTGGAATTAATATGAGAATCGTATGATGCGTGTTCTGCTATTAAGGAATTAACGCGAGAATCATATGATACGTATTCTGCTGTTAAAGAAACAATTACGAGGATTCATCGACACATGGCACTGCATCCAGATCACTTACAGCCCAAAATCCCAAATTTTGACTATCAAAAATGGGAAAAAAGAATATCTTGAAATAATAAAAAAAATTCGAGCACGTCAAGCAACA
This sequence comes from Conus ventricosus, assembly GCA_018398815.1. Taxonomy (NCBI): domain Eukaryota; kingdom Metazoa; phylum Mollusca; class Gastropoda; order Neogastropoda; family Conidae; genus Conus; species Conus ventricosus. The sequence continues at coordinate 4,077,285 of CM031606.1, forward strand.
TGAGAAAAAATTTGAATGAATTGGAAGATGATTGATTGATTTTCTAGATAAATTTCAGGAAAATATGAACCCCGTATAAACTTTTCGGGAAAAGAAGATTTTAAATTTATACTTTCTCCATCCCCAATTGCATAGAAAATCGATCAACAAATCCTTTTGGTTTTTGTTCTTCTAAACTTTTTGTTAAAACAGTTTGTTGTCTCTGAAATTTTGACGCATTTTTAGTTGTCAGATGAAAATCTTTTGTAAACAATGCTTTTTTGTATTGTATCTTTTTTGACTGCACAACACGCGAAAATTTTTCCTTTTCTTTTTTAAAGGGTTTTTCCTGTCGAAATACTGTACTTTTTTTTTCCTTTAAACCAAAAAACTCCTTAATCACCCCCCCCAGAAAATTTTCCCCTTCACTTTCCTAAAACCTTCTTTTTTAACGATAAATTAAAGGCAAAACTTTGGGAAATCAAAATCATACATCCAATCCCCTTTAGCTATTCTAATTCCATGTCTTTAAGAATCTTCGTGGGGATATCTAAACAAAACTATCTGTTCTGTGAAAAGTACTCGGACTCTGGTACGGGGTTTAAAGAGCAAAAAAAATTCTAACATCAAAAGCTTTGAAAAATTCAAAAAACAGTAAACCCAATAAATACGGGTTTGTCCTTTTGATTTTCTTTTTTTTTCATTTCCCAAAAAACCCATCATGAAAACTTTTAAAGTCCTGATAATTTTGGGTTTTTAATCAGCTTTAAATTCTTCGTTCTCTTTGGACCAATCTGACATCTTTCGCTTGTGTGGATTTTCCCTAGTCTTTCCCAAAACGTGTTGTTTATCGCTTTAAAAAGCTTTTTTGAAGCATCTGTGGGTTTAGTTCTAAAATAGGGGCTTCAGATGTATGGTTTTATGAATGTTCTTGATCAAAAGCAATTACAAAGATGAAGCATCAACCAACCCATTTCTTAAAAAAATTTAGAAGTTGTAATGACGACATAATTTTTTTTTTTCCCGAAATTTGGGACAAAGTTTTTGGTGGTTCTTGGGTTCTCTTTAGACCTCTGCTGCTAATGGGGAGTCATTATTAGGGCAGGGTCCGAGAATTCTAAGTCAACTTTTAAATTTAAAACCCCGATGTTATCGGGGTTAAACCATTCAACCACTTTAATGCTTGGGGATAGAAAGACATCTAAGTCTTAGGTTAAAAAACAAACGGGGGAGAAAAAACAATTTTAACCCAGGTGGGTGAAAAAGGGAGACCATAAAATTTTTAACCCGAGGTGGGGGAAAGGACAAAGAAAAAGATCGATGTCGAATCCAGAGACACCACGAAGACCCAGTCCGAAGCCGACAGTCAAACCAAAAGGTTTTAAACCCTCAAGCGGCTGAGGACATGAAAAACTTTTTCAAAAAAAGGGGGGTGAAACGTGGTTGGGGGAAACCGGCCCGGTAAAATCATTTTTATTATAATCCGGGATTTAAGTTTGTCTTTAGTTTGATCATTTTATTTTGGTAATTGGGGTATTATTTTGATTATGAGCATAAAAAATTGTATTTTCTTTTGCTCATTGTGTTGGAGGAAACGAAGCGTGACTCCCATTCCAAGAGAGCGAACTTTGATGGGCCATGAGGTGCATTTCTGATGATGCAAAGAAACCTTGGTTTGTTAAGCCTGCTAATAATCACCACCCCTTTTGCACTTAAGCATACCATCACGATTTTCCCCCATCCTGACAAATGATAAAGGGCCCACTGGAAAAATAAAGGGTGGGTCAAGTCGAGTCACCTCACAGGGGGCCCCGCTTTTGCTCAGTATTTATTTAGCGTTTCACTGGTTTTATCGTGATTTTAAATTTCTTGTTTGTGTGTGGTTGTGTGTGGTGTGTGTGTGTTGTGTGTGTTGTTGTGTTGTGTGTGTGTGTGGTGTGTGGTGGTGATGGTTTCCTTTTTTTTTTGGGGGCTTTAACGCCACTCCTCCTGCCTGAGAATGCTGCTATTCCTTTTTCTACCATCAGCCATACATTTCCTTTAATTTTAACCACTGTCTCAGCCATGTGTTGACCGCTGGCTGTGCATGCTGCACGCATGTCTTACAACTGCTCAGTTGGCAAGTGCAAGTTTGGCCCCACCTCTCCACCCCGCGCTCTCCTGCACTGCTTTTTCCACTGGACTGAGGTGGCAGAACACAGGAGAACAGCTGTTGTGTGTCGCAGACAACACACCCTGCCCAGCCTCCAGCCAGATGTGATAGCTTGCCTCGAAGACCTTGGCATCGGCTACAAGCTGCCACGTGGTAGACGATCATGCCATGGAGGTACACGGAAAAGAAAAAAAAAAGATCAGTGTTGTCTGTGGTGTACCTTGACAGTTTCACGCAGCCTGTCTACGAGAGAAGTGCCAGTCTTCCACCCTCTATCACGTCCCAGAAATCTTATCAAGTATGTGTGCAGAAACTCTAACACGCTCTACAGATCTGCTGTGTGTGTCACACTTCAATGCTCAGTCTGTGGACCCTGCCATCCGACGAACAGTGATCACCAACTTCATTCAAGACAATGACATTGACGTAATGGTACTGACAGATACCTGGCTTCGTTCATCTGGTGATGAAGCCAAGTGCACTGACGTGACCCCTGCTGGCTACACACTGCACTCCGTGCCCTGTCCTTCAGGCCTCGTCGGTAGTGGTGGAGGCGTCGCCTTCTTTCTAAAGACTGTTTCTCTGCTCTCTCCACTCTCAAATCTGTCTTTCCTTTCCTGCACACTTTGTTGGATATAGCCCAACTTTCTGTGAACCTGCAGCACACTCTCATCAACTTCATCTGTGTTTACTGGCCACCTCCTAGCAAAAGAACATGCTGAAAGATGCTATGTTTTTGGATGAACTGCCATCTTTTTTTTTTACAGTATTTTTCATCCCTCCATGGCAAAGTGATCATCACTGGAGACTTTAACATTATTATTACATGTTTTGATCTGGTAAAATATGTGACTGAACCCATGCGTGTGCGTGGTCATATTCTAGAACTTGTATTATGGTTTAGCCACAATGATTTTTTACTGTCTACGAATGTATGCCATGACCTCACGTATGATCATGTGTCTGTCCTCTGTGAACTTAATGTTGAAAAACCTATTAAGCACCGCACTACCAATGTCATCCGCTCCATCCACAAAAAAATAACTCAAATTTTAAATCTGAATTAGACTGCCTAGTAACATCTGATATGTCTCTATTCGATCTGAACTTTTCCCTGTGTAACCTGCTTGACAGACACGCCCTCCCCTCCTCCCTCCATCAGCTTACAGTCAGGGAGACAGAGCCATGCCTTGGTACAACACAGTCGCCCCACAACTGGCCGGGTTAAAACGTAAACGTCGCCAGGCAGAAAGGCATTGGCGCTCCACTGGTCTCACTGTCCATAAACATATGTACAACTTTATTAAACAGAATATCACAGACTTGTTCAAAAAAAAAAAAAAAAAAAAAAAAGCTAATACTAGTTTCGGCTCGACTCGGATCGCAGCCAGCAAGATTCTCAACAACAACAAAAACCTGAAAAATAAATTCATGTAAGCTTGATCCTATCCCGACTTCTCTCCTTTATGGAAACCTCGACTTCCTACTACCTGTCATCACAGATATTTTCAACAAGTCTCTCTTGAATGGTTCAGTCCCTGATGATTTCAAAACTGCTATTGTGAAACCTCTTTTGAAAAAAAAAGTCATCGCTCGATCCAAATGAATTGAAAGCTTCCACCCAATCTCCAGTCTCCCTTACTTGTCAAAACTTCTTGACAAATTGGTCCTCCATTAATTATCCCAACATCTCCTTCTGAATAATCTTCTCAGTCAGCCTACCATGCTGGACATAGCCCAGAAACTGCTCTCGTTCGAATCTTGAATGAGATTCTGACATCTCTTGGTGACGACAAATTGTCTGTTCTTCTTCTTCTCGACCTATCTGCTGCTTTCTACACAGTTGATCACAAAATATTCTTTTCACGTCTGAGCACAAACTTTGGCATATGTGACATTGTACTAAATTGGTTTAGATGGTATCTGTCAAACAGACAGCAGTACGTCCTTATTCATGGGAAACGGTCTTCTAAAATGTCATCAAACTTTAGCGTTCCCCAGGGGTCTGTGCTGGGTCCAGTCCTTTTCATAATGTGTGTGTTTGTAATATGTGGGTTTGTGTGAGCACACGTATCTGCATATAGGCTATATGTGTCATGAAGAACAAGATCGACCACATCTGCATCAGCAGGAAATTCAGGCGATCATGGCGGGATGGGAGGGTGATGAGGGATGCTGATGTGCCATCAGACCACCACCTGCTTGTGACAACAATGAGACTCCAACTCAAGAAGTACACTGTTTAGCAGAAAAGAAATGAAGGAGGAATTTCAGATCAGTCTTACCAACAGGTTCCAACTACTTGAAGAATTGCTTGAAGAGGAGAACACAGACATCAAGAACCAGTGGCAACATACCAAGAAAATTTGGCATGAAACCTGTGAGGAGGTACTTGGAAAGAAGAAGACCGAACACAAGGAGTGGATCTCTGATGATACTGTTCAGAAACTGAATAAAAGGAAAGAGGAGAAAGCCACGCTGAACATGAGCCAGACAAGATTAAGCAAAGCACAAGCCCAGGCGGACAAAGAAGTGAAGAAAAGTGTGAAGAAAGATAAGAAGGACTTCATCGACAGACTTGCCAGACAGGCAGAGAAGGACTTCATCGACAGACTTGCCAGACAGGCAGAAGATGCTGCAGGACAGAGCAACATGAGAGAGCTGTACACCACCACAAAGAAGCTGGCGGGCAAGTTCCAACAGACTGGCAAGCCAGTCAAAGACAAAAACGGAAAGACCCTCACAACAACAGGAGATCAATTGAAGCGATGGGCAGAGCACTTCAAAGAATGACTAAACTGTTCCGCCCCCGAAGCACCACCCGACATACCAACAGCAGAAACAGAACTGCCCATCAACTGTGAGAAACCATCGAAAGCAGAGATCAGAAAGGTCATCCTGACACTGAGGAATGGGAAGGCAGCAGGACCTGATGAGATCCCAACAGAAGCCATTAAAGCGGATGTTGGTATAGCTGTCAACTTGCTGCACAGCCTCTTTGGCAAGATATGGAAAAAAAAAGAGAACATCCCAGCAGAGTGGAGGGAAGGCATTGTCATCAAACTGCCAAAGACAGGAGACTTTACCAACTGTAGCAACTATAGAGGAATAATGCTCCTGTCGGTGTCGGGCAAGGTTCTAAACAGAGTGTTATTGGAGAGGATGAAGGAAGCAGTTGACCCAAAGCTCTGAGACCAACAGGTGGGCTTCCGGCGAAACAGATCCTGTGCCGACCAGATCGCCAGCCTCGGGATCATCATCGAACAGTCCTTGGAGTGGAGCTCGCCCCTTTACATCAACTTCATCGACTATGAAAAGGCCTTCGACAGTGTAGATAGAGAGACACTATGGAAGCTACTGAGACACTATGGAATACCAGAGAAGATCATCTCTCTCATCTGGTGCATCTGTCACGACGGCTGCAGGGCGGCTCATGCAGGCCAGTTGTCAGACGGTTTTGAGGTGAAGACAGGAGCGCGCAGGGATTTCTGTTGTCACCTTTTGTCTTCCTCCTGGTCATCGACTGGATCATGAAGACCACAACAACAGGCAGGAACAATGTGATGCAATGGACACTCTGAATGCGGCTAGATGACCTTGACTTTGCTGATGACCTGGAACTCCTTTTCCACAGTCACAGACAGATGCAGGACAAGACCACCCGCCTTGAGACAACATCAGCAGGAACAGGGCTCAAGATAAACAGGAAGACAGAGCTGATGAAGTTCAACACCACAGGCAGCAGCCCAGTCACAGCCGGAGGCGAGCCATCAGGGAAGTAGATTCCTTTGTCTGCTTGGGAAGTGTAGTTGACAAGCAGGGGGGAACCGACCGAGACATCATAGCCAGGATAGGCAAGGCGCGAGCAGCATCCAAATCATGCTAAAGGACATCTGCGCCTCAGGAGAGAGCAGAAGGACTAAACAATTGCGTATCTTCAATTCAAACGTGAAGTCAATTCTGCTCTACGGCTGTGAGACTTAAAGAATGACCATAGCAATACAGCAAATAATTCAGACCTTCATCAACACCTGTCTGAGGCGCATCTTCAAAATCAAATGGCCAGAGAAGATCAACAATGAAGATCTATGGAAGCAAGCAGGACAGAACCAGTGGCCAAGCAGATTCTGCAGAGGAAGTGGGGCTGGATTGGACACACTCTCAGGAGCTCGCAGCAACTGGAGGCGAGACACTGAGGCAGAGATAAAGAGGCAGGGGACCAACTGGACAGGCATTCAGTGAGCAGCCCAGAACCCAGTGCAATGGTGGAGTGTTATCGATGGCCTATGCTCACCCTTGAGCTGTGGGGCTAAGTAAGTAAGTAAACTTGTGACGGATCTTCCATAAGCCAGTCCGACGAACGGTACCCAAGACCTTGGTGAAATCAGCAAACACTATGTGGGGTTCCTGATTGTGCTCTCCACTCTTCTCCTCTAGCTGGCGAACAGCAAACACCGTGTCAGTTGTTCCCCTGCCTGCGCAAAATCCGCACTGTTATTCAGGGACGATGGAGTCTGTTATGTGGGTGATGAGTCTGTTCAAGATGACCCTGGCAAAAATCTTTGCTGTGATACACAAGAGGGAAATCCCATTATGATTGGCACAGGAAGCTTTATCACCCTTTCTCTTGTAGATGTGTACATAAGAGGCGTGTTTGAAGTCTTGGGGCAATTCTTCTCCTTTTCCCATATGGACTTGAAGAGGTTAGGGTGGTCTGTTTCAGAGCTTTCGCAGTCTCTGCACTGGAGGGCGGGTTTGCCAGATGTTCTTTCACTGGCAGTTGGAGGAGCCCTGCGATTGCTTCTTCAGATAATGACGAGACTCTGTTGAAGAGAGCATTGAAGTACTCAGCCCAGCCAGCAAGGATGCCAGTCTCATCTGTCAGCAGTGTGGCTTGGTCAGAAGCATGAATGGGTGTTGACCCAGTAGTCTTTGGTCCATAGATGGTGCAAAGGCCCTCGTGAAATGTCTTCATGTCGTTGATGCCAGCTGCAGCTTGCAGACTTTCTGCTTTCTTTTCCCACAGATCGTTCTTCGTCTGCCGAAGCTTCTGTTGAGTGAGCTGCCTGGCTTGGTGCTGCTTCTGGGTTTTTGTTGTTGTTTTTTTCCTCGCAGTTCTTGTCGCTGAAGTGATCTCTATGGGTCTTGTGGAGCATGTCTATGAGCTTGTTGTTCTCTGAGTCGGTTTCATCAAACCAGTCTCTATGCTTGTGTTCAAAAAGACCCAGGGTGTCAGCTGCAGTGTTGTACAGAGTTTCTTTGAAGGATTTCCATTCCTTGCCAGTGTCTTCTCCAGTAAGGTCGGTGTTCGACAGACATTCCTGGATTCTTTCTTGCATAATATCTCTGTATTACACAGGCAAGCAACGTTCAGCCTTCTCGGGGACTTAATTCTGTCCGATTTGTTCTTCAGGGCAAGCTGACGTTCATCTTGTTCTTGATCAGGCGATGATCGGACCAGCAGTCAACTTCCCTCATGCAGCGTGTGATGAGTACATCACGTCTGTCCC
>CM031606.1:4089925-4112425 GCA_018398815.1 Conus ventricosus
AATGGTATATTTGGGACAGAGGAGAATGTAGCAGGTCAAATACAAAATCCTTTTCGTTAAATCTTTTAAAACACCTATATAGGATAGATTTGTGACCTGGTTTTGGAATTTGTACCCCCCTTTTCCCCAAGTAATACAAACTGGGGAGTGATCACTGCACCCAGTCGCTGGAGAAGAGATTTCCACAATGTTATGTTTAGATGTGACATAAATGTGGTCAATGAGAGTACTGGAATTAGTTGTAATTCGTGTTGGTCGGTCCACTATCTGGTGTAAATTTAATGAGGTATACATTTCGGTCCATTGTTTTTGAGGCTTTAACAAGTCAATATTGAAGTCACCAAACATAAACATTTATTCATTGTCAAGTAGAGCGGCATCCATCATTCTACTAAAGTTATCAAACCAATTTATTCTTTCAGCCGGATTTCGATATATGAATCCAACAAGTATGGGACTGACATGCTTTACTTTTATTTCTAGCCATATAGATTCGACACCAAACTGTTCCAGATTCCCTTTCTGTTTTATAGTTATCGACTGATTATAGTAAACTAACAAACCTGTGTCCATTTTTAGCTTTTGGATCTAGGCGAATAACTTTATAACCAGGCATAGCTATATCAGAATCTAATGTACAGTCTGTTAATCGTGATTATGAAAAACAAAACAGGTGAAAGGGATTCCCGGAATTTTCTAAGATCGCTGATATATCAGTTAGCTTGCTTAATACACGGTTAATATTGAGATAGCCAATCCGGAGTCTTTCTTTACAATGCCAGGTACTCAATGTAGACATAATGAGAACTAATGAACGAGAACAAATGAATAAGAGATTAGTAAGCACGACTAGGAACAACCACGCACAAACTTACCGAGGGGTACAAATTCAAAGAAATATAGAAATAGTTTTAGTAAAGAGATAACTGATTGAATTATAGAAAGTTCACAATAGCTCCAAAACACTGAAATCAAGATTAAGCATACAAATTTCAATCACAAAAACATTAAATTAAGTTGAACTATTGTGTACACTCAGTGAATCATCGACGAGTCCAAAAACAAGCCGGCAATTGAAAGATCAGATTCTTCGAAAGCAGTTCAGGCAAACAGCTTGCAGCACTACCTCTACACATTCTGTTGATGAATTTTCATCCACCCACCACCCACCCGCCCACCTACTAGCAACAACTATGATAATAACACTGGGGAGTAAGGGGATGGTAGGATAAGGCAGAAGAGGGGAGTGAGGGCTGGGGAAAATAGAATGAAAAGGATTAATTTGTTTTTTCGCGATCAGCGCAATGAATATACCATAGTATATATCACATGCAAATCCATTACTGTTACATGAACAAATAGCATTGAAATACATACGTTCTTGTCCCCACACAAGAAAACACGAGGTACTAGGTTTTAAAAAGCTTGCTGTTGTGCTAGAATTTGAGAGGCCATATTGTTTATTAGCTGCACAGCAAAAGGATTAAGCAGATCCCCTTTGATGGTAGAGCTTTGGGTAGGGGTCTGCACATGGATATTGGAGGACTTCAGGATTGTTGTACATTCTGCTGGCAAAATTTGTGTTCTCAACTTTGGGAAAACTTTTTTTCGTGACTGGGAAACAGAGGAGAAATCCTTTGCGTGTTATGATGCATGTGGTTAATTTCCTGTTTGTTTACACCAGAATAGGAGACCATTGGAATCTGAGGATACTGCATGGCTCTCTCATTAACATTCACAGGGAGAGGAAACAGGTACGGAAAGGCGGGTGCTGGGGGAAGGACTTCTGTCTTAGGTCTGTAGGGTGAGAGACTTGAGGCGCCGGGCCATGATGGTGGGGAGAGGACAGCTCTCTGATGGCTTCAGGATAGAGGAATGGATGGGACGGGGCTCCTGGAGAGAGATGGAATCATCCTTTATGTCCCCAGAACGAGGGAGATGGAGGGGAGGGGCACGATGATGGGGAAAAGACTTCTGTCGAAATCCTGGGGATAAGGGAACTGATGGGGTGGAGCGTGTTGTCCAGATACAGGCCTCTGACCGACATGCTCAGAAGGGAACTGGTAGGGAGGAGTCTGTTGACGGGAACTCATGCCTGGTCAACATTGACCGGAGAGGAAAGTGTGCGATTAGGGACTTGCTGATGGGGGAATGGTATTGCATGCTGCAAGTGTTGTTTGGGAAGTGACGGGAAATGATGGATAGAGGAGGAATGAGGGCATTCTCCATTATCAGTGACCTGAGAATACAGGTGTTGTACATTTTCTCTGGCCACTGACATAGGACGACCATCTCGGACCTGGGGGAAACGACTGTTAACACTTTGAATCCGTTCTGTGAATTCCTGATCTTGATTTTGGGGATCAAACTGGGTATTTCAGTATTGAGAGAGAGAGAGAGAGAGAGAGAGAGAGAGAGAGAGAGAGAGAGAGAGAGAGAGAGAGAGAGAGAGTTCACTGAAACTTCTCTTGTTTCCCCATGGAGACAATCTTGATTGTAATGGAAAATGTCTACTGGAATCACAAGAACAGGAACCAAGAGGAAATATAACACTTGTCCTTCTGGTTGTGCTGATCCACATGCTTCTTCATGTTTTCGGCTAACTCACCTGAATACATACCATGGAGCACATTTCGGTCTTCTTCATTTACCATGAAGCACATTTCAGTCTTCTTCATTTACCATGGAGCACATTTCAGTCTTCTTCATTTACCATGGAGCACATTTCAGTCTTCTTCATTTACCACGGAGCACATTTCAGTCTTCTTCATTTGTTGGAGTGTTTAGCACGTCTTTTTCCTGGTTGAAAAGCAGCATTTTACTTTGATTTTTCTTTCCTTTATACCGCTTTTTCCTTCGTACTTCTGTGCTTTGTTGAGGGTCATTACAGATGCACCACATCTGTTTGTCTTGATAAACTGAACAGATCTTGTATATATTTACTTGATTAGACTTTGTTTTGTCTTGGAGTGACACAACGTTAAAAACCTTGCACCACACATTGATAAATGAAATTTAGCATTCAACTGTCAAACATACTATCTTCATGAATACCTGTCTCGTAATTTGTTGTGTTTTTGCCATATCACACACACACACACGCACAAACAACACACACACACACACACACACACACACACACACACACACACACACACACACACACACACACACACAACACACACACACACACACACACACACACACACACACACACACACACACACACACACACACACACACACACACACACACACACACACACTGTTTACTGATGGTTCTGATTTAGATGATGGAAATGTTGGTGCAGCATTTGTTATTCCTTCGCTTAAAACTCAAAGATTGTTCTTTCTGGGTAGTTATTTATCTATATTCACAGCTAAATTAGTAGCTATTATGCTGGCAATGGAATTTCTAACAGATCGTCCCAGTAATATTGTTCAGATAGTTGTTTTTTTTTGTAGATTCAAAATCAGTCTTACTTGCCCTTGATTCATCAAATATATCGACACGACCCGACCTTGTGTTTGAAATTTAATATATTTTATACTGGCGAGCGTCTACAGGCACTATTGTAGAATTTTGCTGGATTCCTTTGCATACTGGTATACTTGGGAATGAATTGAATGATAGGGCTGCAAAAAATGGTGCTAAAAAAGCAGGGTCATCTTCCGAGCTGAAAATAAAACCATCAGTCGTAGAATGTTATCGTTTCCTTGAATCAACTGCACGGAAGAGAGCTCAAACAAATGTTGATATTTCATCCAAACAGTGGGAAGCTTTTCTAATAGACCTTGTTCTAAGAAAAAATGTCTGATCATCCAGTTTATTATTCCAGACAAATATATTCCCTTATGATTCGATTAAAGCTAAACGCTTTAAAAACAAAGTTTATTAAAAATGCTAATTGTATTTGTGGTAAAGAAATAACATTGAGCCATATTTTATTTAATTGTCGCAAGTTAACTTCTTTCTTACCAACATCATTAAGATCTAATAATTTTTTCTGAAATAAAAATTGCAAGATATACTTTTGGACCACTTTTTGCTGATCGAAATTGCTGAACACTTATTTCATAGTCCGATTGGGATTTTTCTTTAAATTGTTTTGTGTTAGTTCATAGTGCGTTATATAATAATGGCCTGCATTTTACTCCACTCTTAAGTTTAGATAGTGAAGGATTTTTGTGTTATTGTTATATTAGTTGTTCAGCATTAGTTGTTCGGCATTATTGTTATATTATGTTAGATCTATATCTTCTGTTAATTTTATCCATTAATTGTTGTTTTAAGCTATCTTTCCTTTTTTTCTTTTTTTTCTTTTTCTTTTGTTTCTGTTTAGATACATATACAGATATATACACGTATACACTCACATACAAAGGCCTACATACACGCTTATATAACATATAGGCTTATTCACTCAATCATTCATTCCATCAGTCATTTTCTTCATTCATTCACGTCTAATATCACTCAAAGTGAACAGACGTTAAACAGAAGAACGAACGAACACACACAACACACACACACAACACACCACACACACACACACACACACACACACACACACACACACACACACACAACACACACACACACACACACACACACACACACACACCACAGAGTTGGAAAATTTTCGTCACGAAAACACCGACGTCGTGAATACTACCAAACGTATAGTTCGTTGGCCAAATGTAACAGAGAGTGAACAAACCAAACATCTTTTGAAGCCTGTTACGACTCAGAGGGCCAAAATCATTGATTTGACACAACAGAGCACTGCAGACCGACTCCGCAGCAATGATTCTGGGCCACAGGACGCCTCCATGAGAGTTTCTCGTTTGTCCTATTGTCTGGAAAACACCGAAGTGAAAGAATTTACTGTTGAAGGTTCAAATGGTCATTTCCTTGCTCAAAGTCATTTCGGTGATCAAAGTCTGTCTGGGGGCATCAGATGGGAGTGTCAGTTTATACTCCACGTACGTTCTTATCAAGTGGTGCGTTTTCGAATAAACGAATGTACAAGAACGAGTGATGTCGTGATCGACCTTTCGGACTATTTCAGCGTCATCAAAAGAAATAAAGTTTCGATGAAGTGCCTCGATGCTAAATACTCACCAGTCCAATATAGTATGACAGACACAGTCATGGTCAAAGTGTATGAAAAGCGTATAACACAAAAGCGCCTTAATGATGACCAATATAAGAGAAACACTTCAGTGTCTCTGTCTTTTTCTGCTGTAAACCGGTCTGAGAGGGAGCATGTTGATTTCCAACGCATTTATCTGTCATCGTCTGCTGGTGAGTACAATTCTAAATAAAAGTATTTCTCATAACTCTATTAGTTGTAATATCTTGTATAAAGAGTTTATGTTACTGTGACTGCCAGGGTTCCTGTTTGTAGAAAGAAACTCTCTCCCTCTCTCTCTCTCTCTCTCTCTATCTCTCTCTCTCTCTCTCTCTCTCTCTCTCTCTCTCTCCCTCTCTCTCTCTCTCTCTCTCTCTCTCTCTCTCTCTCTCTCTCTCTCTCTCTCTCTCTCTCTCTCTCTCTGGACATCAAGCCGGGAAGCCGGGATTGACATCAAGCTGGGAGGCCGCATCTGAGATGGCTGCGCTTTAATTCCCAATAGTACAGAACTGTACAAGTGTTCTGCCCCAAGACTTAGCAGGTATATGTGTAAGGCGGCTTGCCTTCCGTACCGCTTGTCTTCAGGTCGTCATGCGGCTGTTTTCTTGCTGTATTTCAAGCTTTCATGTCGAAGAGAGCGAATGAAAAATCGGCCCTGAGAATCGCCATGCTGTCACCCGTTTGCAGAGCGGACGGTGTCATACTAGGTCTGCTCCTCACTCTGATGTACTGAGGCGGATTTCTCCTGCAATGTGGCGATGTGGAGCACAATCCCGGACCAAGGACGGACAACCTCCGGCAGTCCAGACTGGCCAGCAGCGGTCGACAGGGGACCAGCTTGGATAGAGGCAGTGGACAGGACAGTGGACGGGACAGCGAGCAGACTACTCCCTCGACTCCTTCCTCACAGCAGACTCCCTGGGCAGACGTCATGGCAAAGCTGGACTCCATGACGGCAACAATGAACTGTAAGTTTGCTGATGTGGAAAGGGGGATTAGAGAACTGACTGTGCAGTATACCACTTTGCAAACCAGTCTCCAAGATCTTGTGCAGGGGATTGGGTTTTGCTCCGAGAATCTTGAACTGGCACAGAAAAACGCTGATCTGATGGCTAAAGTTGATGAACTGGAAAAAAAGGCTGATGATCTGGAGGGTTGATCAAAGCGTAATAATTTGATTTTTTACGGCATACCCAGAGGACCGAATGAAACTAACGAGCAAAGTGAAAATAACTTGCATGATGTGATCACTGATAAGTTATATATATTATATATATATATATATATATATATATATATATATATATATATATATATTTTATATATATATATATAAACAAACTAATAAATTCCAAGGTTAAGTACCGAGCACCGTTCCAGCAACCCACAGAGCAGCTTGGCATTGCAATGACTGCAAGAAATTTGAATTATAACAAAGCTTGTTCTTATGTCTTAGATTGAAGAAATAGGGGAGATACGCATTCATATATGCAGTGGTAGATGATTCTGCCAAACTAACAGTATGTGCTTGAGTGGGTGAATGGGAAAAAATAGAATAAATACTTCTCAAAAGGAGCTTTCAGCAAGCTTATATTCTCCAAGGGGGAGACATCCTCCAATAGGGAGGGAAACTCACAAACATATAACTCCTGGTCACATACCGATATTTGAAACTTTGTTGTTTTCCTCAGTGACCGCGGAAAAGTGTAATTTGACTCCTCTGCCTTTTCAGTTTCAGTTATATATATATATATATATATATATATATATATATATATTATATATATATATATATATATATATATATATATATATATATAGTTATAAGAAGTTAAAAGAGGAATCTTAAAACTATCTACAAATTTGTTTCGAGCGTGTTGCGCTGTCATCAGGATGGCCCTCGGTTTGCCCACCGCCGATGTTATATAGCGTGTGGGCTCCCGTTTGCGGTTGTTTGCACGTGCGGGTTGGCTGCACGTGTTTTGGGGGGCTTTCAGGTTTTTGTTTTGGATGTGTTCACTAACAACGATTTCCATTTATGCCTGCAGTTGTTTACTATTTCTGTTTTGGTGTTTAAAGTTGCTAAGTATGGTTTGCATAGTATTAACCATTTTTCAGTTAAACATGGGTTGCACCTTTTTGAAACATTGCTGTATGGTGATGCTCTTTTTATGATTTTCCAGGATAAATTGTAGCTTGTTTTTGCGTCTTTAAGTTTCCAGATATATTTGCTCAGTTCTGTTTGGTTTTTATATTTTTCTTTATTAAATGACTGTTTGTGGTTTGCATATCTGGTTTTGAAGTGGTTTTCAGTGATCCCTATGTATGTTTCTTTTTATTTTCTGATGTCACAGTAGCCTGGTATACAATGTTGCTGTGAAGACATTTGTTGTTCAGTGGGCACTGCTCCTTTCTGGTGCAATTGCAAGATTTCCTTTCTTCACCCTTCTTTGCTGTGTTGATTTTCATTTTGTTAGATGCGTCAATCAGGTTTTTGAGGTTGGGCATACATGAGTACGATAGTTTGACAGTGTTTTTGTTAAATATTTTGGACATATTTGTGTTCAAATTGTTCAATTTGTGTTCTTATAACTAATGTTGCTCCCCAAGGGGTCGAGCACTTTTAAAGTCATTTTAGGCTTTTTAATCATATTCATCTTATATATATATATATTTATATATAAGACTCTGGATACAGTGTCGCCGACTATTTCATTTTTTTTCAAACGAATTATTATCACTGGTGTATGAATCATGTGAACTACACGTTGTGGAAAGGATTGAGTCTGATCACATGCCTGTTGCAGTTCGAGTAGTGTTTCCACAGGAAAATGAAGTCACTGCTAATAAAAGGGAAGGTCTTGAGGAAAACTTTTGAAAAAATTGTTTGGAACAGTGAATAAGCTGATGTTTTTTTTTGTTTTTTTTAAATGACTCGCTTTGTAAAAATGACATGAACAGTAAGTTGAACAATGCTATGATTTTAATTGATGTTGATGTCAAAGAAGCATTAAGTGTGTTTAACGAGTGTATAAAAGATTGTGCGAATTGTATGAAGAAGCATATAAATGTCAATAAAGAGAAGGTACCACGTGACTGGTTCGACCAGGAATGTGAAACCGCTAAGAAAAAAGTAAGACGCCTTCTCAGAATTAGTTGTAGGACACTAGATAGGGAGGGTCGGCAAACGTATACCGTTGCTCGGCGTGAATATAAGCATTTGCTGGTAAGGAAGAGTAAAGAGTTTAACAATACATTATTGAACAAGCTTGTGACATCACCAAAAAACAGAGATAATTCTGGGACATTGTCCATAAAGCTTCCTTTAATAGAGAACAGCCAAGAAACGATATTACAATTGACAAGTGGTTCCAGCACTTTAAGTTGTTATTGGAAATAGATGTAAATACTTCACATTATGAAGATCCGGCTGATAGCGACATTGATAGTTACATGAATCGTCTACTTCTAAAGAGGAAGTATTGTTGGCCATAAGAAAACTGAAAGTTCAGAAAGCAGCAGGTCAGATGTTATTGTTAGCGAGTTACTGAAGTATTCAAATGATCGAGTCGTAAATTTCTCACTAAATTATTCAATACACTTTTTGACAATGGGGTATTTCCGGAAAATTGGACAGAATCCATTATTTTACCATTGTTTAAAACAGGAGATGTTAATAATCCCAATAATTACACAGGTACTTCTATTACTGATATAAGCAGCAAACTTTATAGTTCTATTATTAACAACAGATTACAAGAATGAACAGACAGAACAATATTACAGGTGAGTATCAAGCAGGCTTTAAAAAGGATATTCGACAGTTGATCACATATTTACGTTGTTAGCGCTTGTGCAAAAGCAGTTTTCATAGAACCGTAAACTTTCTGTAGCGTTTATAGACTTTGAAAAAGCATTTGATTCCATTAATATAAATCTGCTATGGCCTATTTTATTACAAAATGGCATAACTGGTAAGTTATTTAAGTGTATCAAAGTTATGTATGAAAATGTAAAATGTAGAGAAAGATGTGGTTCTAAACTTTCTGATTACATTCGATGTACAGCAGGAGTGAAACAGCGAGACTCGTGTAGCCCTGTACTATTTTCTGTATTTATTGTCTCAAAACAACGGTACAAAAAGGAACAACAACTGAGTTTGCTGACACACAGCTACACGTGCAAAGTTTGAAAAATACTTTGCAACCAACGGTTTATAAATTATAAAATAATCATTAGTGAATACCACTCCAATGAGTTATCATTGACGTGCGCTCTTGCGTTATTTCAACTCATTTTATAACAACCTCTGTGCGCACCTATGCAATTCCCCTACCTGCGGATTTGCCATATCTTCTCTTCACAATTCTTATGAAAAGCACAATATAATATGATCACGATCCAGACACTTCACTGAGGAATCTCCATCCCCACTTATTGCAAATATTGCATCACTACACAAGCGACTGTATGCTCCAAGCATAACTACATCCACATGAACAAGTCTCACAAAGAAAATATGAACAAGTCTCACACAAAAATATGAACCATAGCCAACTGGGAATGAACCCATATCCAATCAACATAACTGTAATCAACACATATTATCAACAAAGCACTCAGGATATGACTGACTTCCTCTGAGTTGCAGCTTGCTAGACTACGCGACTTAAATAGTCAGCTCCGACATTCTGTCGACCTGGAATGTACTGCACTCGATACCTGTAGGGCTGCAGTGCCATTGCCCAACGCAGAACCCTGCTGTTTTTCAGCTGTGCCTCCTGCAGGAATTTGAGTGGTTGATGATCAGTCTCTATCACGAACTCTTTCCCATACAAGTATTTGTGGAATTTCTGCACGGCCCACACGACAGCTAAACACTCCTTCTCTACCGTTGCGTACCCTTCTTCACACTTTGTCAGCTTCCTGCTGGCATACCTCACAGGAAACTCGACCCCATCGTGCTCCTGCAACAATACTGCACCTACTCCACGCTGATGCATCTGTCCGCAACAAAAATGGTTTGGACATATCTGGTAGCTTCAAGATGGGACGGGAACCTAGTCTTTCCAACACCGTCTGCAGTGCTTGCTCTGCAGCGTCTGACCATTCGACCACTGCCGGTTTCCCTGCCTTGACCAAATCACTGAGAGGACTCGTGATCGCAGCGAAATTTGGAACAAACTCCCTGTAGAAACCAACAAAACCTAGCAGACTCCTGACTTCTGTTTTGGTCTTTGGTCTCTCTGAATTCATCATCTTCTCCACCTTTCCCTTTTCTGGCTGCTTTGTGTCGCCTCGACAACAAAACCTAGGAACTCCAGGCTTGGAAAACCAATCTGGCACTTTGTTGGTCTGGCTGTGAGATTGGCTCGTCTCAACCTCTCTAAAACTGCTCTACCTGCCTCATATGCTCCTCCCATGTCTCGGATGCTATCAGAATGTCATCCATGAAATTCACAACGCCTTCCAATCCCGTCAATAACTTCCTCATCATCCGAGAGAAGACTGCAGGTGCGTTGACCATACCAAAAGGAAGTACTCGCCACTGGTATAGCCCATGGGAGTGGAAAATGCTGTGACTTCCTTTGAGTCCTCACTCAAGGCTATTTGCCAATAACCCTTGCTCAGATCTATTCTGGCGAATATTTGCTCTTGCTTGTGGCGACCTGAGCGAAGAGGTCCTCCACGTTCGGAATGACTTCTGCATCGACCTTGGTGACACTGTTCAGACGTCTATAGTCAACACAGAATCGATGCTCACCTGACTTCTTCTCACTAAGACGACGGGTGCACTATACGATGATTTGGACGGTTCAATCACCCCAAGGTCCAACATCTTTTCTACCTCCTCCTCGATCACTTGCTTGGTGGCATATGGGATCGGGTAGGCTTTCACATGTACGGGTTTTTGCGAGGTTAACTCCACAGTACATGTCTCTAGAGTTGTCCTGCCTGGTTTATCAGTCAGGGACGCCCTATACTGTTCTAGAAGCCCCTAACTTCCTCCTGTCTCCTACTGTCTAGCCCTTCATACAGTGACACATCCTTGTATGACTCTTCTCCTGGAAACTCAGGCAACAAAATCTCCCCTTCTTCTGCTGGGTCTCCTTCACCTCCATCAATGATGCTGCTGCGCCTATGTGCTGAGTCTCACGCTGAATATATTTGCGGAGGCAAATTTGCATGGAAAAGTTTTGATTTCCCATTCACATCGATTCGGTAGTCCTGATCTACCTTTTCATGATGGTAAATGGTCCTTTCCAATGCATCAGCAGCTTGTTGTGATCCGTGGGAAGCAGTAACAGGACTTGATCTCCCACCTTTGAGGAATTGCTTCCTCACCTTCCTGTCATATTGCTTCTTCTGAACGACCCTAGCCTCCTGCAAACTCTCCCTTGCGACCTTACATGTCTCCTCTAGCCTATTGCGTAAGTCCACCACATACTGATAAGTGGTTTTGACTTCTTCTGACTCCTGTTCTCGGACCACAGCTCTTTGAGAATGCACACGGTCCCCTGACTGTCGCCCATACAGCAGCTCAAAATGGTGAAAAGCCTGTGCTTTCCTGAGGGGCTTCCCTGTAGGCGAACAGTGCCGCTGGAATGTAGCGGTCCCAATCTGCTGGCCTTTCCTCACAGAGCTTCTTTAAGATGCCCTTCAGCACAACATTGAATCTTTCCACCAAGCCGTTGCATTGTGGATGGTATGGGGTAGTGAGAAGCTGTGTGATCCCTACAGCCTGTTGACCTCCCTCATCACGCCTGAGGTGAACTGTGACCCTCTGTCACTGAGAATTTGTGACGGCACGCCCACGCGAGAAACGATGTCTACCAGCCCTTCAGCGACCTGTTGCGTATCTACGCCTTTCAATGCAACTGCTTCTGGGTATCTGGTCGCGTAGTCTACGAGCGTCAACACATACCTGTGCCCGCTTTTGGAACAGGGCGCGATTGGGCCAATCAGATCAACAGCCACTCTCCGGAATGGTGTGTCAATTAAAGGAGGCTGTTTAAGAGGCGCCTTCCTCTTCACTCCTCTTGTGGCTGACCTTGACACACATCACATGACATGCAGAAACGCTTTATGTCTGCCATTGCTCCTGGCCAATGAAAGTCATCAAGATTCGGTCAGCTGTTTTGCTGGTGCCGAGATGACCGCCATGAGCGACTCGTGACCCACTGACATGACAGTGTCACGATAACCTGCTGGTACCTCTAACTGAGTGGTCACCTTACCTGTCTTCCCCTTGGTGAACTCCGGTACAAACAGCCGCCTTTCACAAGAAATTCTGTCTCACCTTCTCTAACACCTGTTTCTCTCCACCTCTTGCTAACTCCCAAGACTTCACGAGCGAAGGGTCTTGTTCCTGCGCTGCCCTAAACTCATCAGGGGACACATCTATGCCGACTTCCTTGTTGGAACGACTAACGGTTTATCAACCTTTTCTCTTCTGCTCCTTGTTTGAACTGCTGCCCTGAAGCAGTCAACAACTCAGGATCTCCTGGATCCTTTGCCCCTGGAATATTTCCAATGATCAAATCGTAAAGGGGTTTCTCCATCACCAGCGCAGACAACTCGAATGAGAAGTAAGGGGTACGTACTTCTATCTTAGCAACTGGAAACTCCCTCACAGTGCCATCGATTAGAGTACAGGTCTGGATTTGCCCTGTCAAATCCCCTTTCTCGACCAGCGTTGTTCTAACTACACCACATGAACAACCAGTGTCTCGTAACACTTTCACCCTCTGCTGGCCAATCCACCCTTCTTCCACTGGTAACGAACCACTCAGCCTAGTGCCCTCCATCCCTGACACTGACTGCTGTCCAGGGCTAGCCATAGGCCGCACTCCACCCTCTTCAGATTGGATCCCTTTTGGTTCCACTGCAGGTCATTTCCCTGGCGACCCTTATCCACCTCTTGCAAGGCTGCTGCCTTCTGGAACCTCATGCGACAGTCCTCGCCACATGTCCCTTCTTGTGACAAATGAAACACCTATTGTCCCTTTGTCCTCCGTTCTGCCCCACCACTGGGTTTGCAGACTTTGCAGGAAACTCCCTAGTCTCCTTGCACTCTTCTCACCTGTTCCTGGCACCTGTTTCTCCTGCACCTTAGTGCCCAAACGTGCCTCTCTATACACCTCTGCGAACTTCAACAACTCTCCTGCTGTCTCTGGCTGCCTCTCTTTCAAATGTATTAGTTAACTCTGGACTACAACCTGACAAAAACTGTTCTTTCATAACCAGGTCTTTCAATTCAGTGAACTCTTTTTTTGTACCACTCAACTCTAACCACTTCTCAAAATTAGTGATCCAAACGTGCACCAAACTGAGTGTACGTTTCACCTGCTTGTAACCTAGCTGAACGAAATTTCTTTCTGAATCCCTCTCTGTGAGATCAAATCCTTTCATTAACGATTCCTTCACAGCGCCAAAATCAGACTGTTGTTCTGCTGGTAACGCAGTGAAAATCTGTAATGCCTTACCGTCAATAGCGCTGACAAAATGACTGCCCACTCTTCTGGAGGCCAACCCTGACTGGTCGCAAACGTTTCGAAACGCTGATGTATGCACCAATCGAATCTGTTCCTTCAGAGAACTTTGGCCAGCTTTGGTCGGGGGGCATAACTGCGCACAGAGTCACTGGAAACCGAACTACCATCATCGGTGGTCTCCCTTTGTATTCTCACTTTTCTAACTCTAGTTGAATCTTTAATCTTTCTGTTTCCTGCGTTTCCTTAGTCTTTCTGTTTCCTGCGCTTCACTAGCCTGATTAGCCTGATCCTTAATCTTTCTGTTTCCTGCGTAAATCTTTCTGTTTCTTGCATTTCTTTAGCCTTTTCCTGCTCTGCTTTTCTACTGCGACACGACGTCTTTCTGCTCGCTCATCTCTTTCCATCTTCTGTTGGTTTTCAACGAATGCTCGCAGCTCTCTCCTGAGTAACCTAAATCACGAGCAACACTCACAAGTGTTCAATAGGGGTGTTCTTTTCTTCCGCCATTATACCCTTTTTTTTTTGAACAAGATTTTATTACTACGACAGCCAAACTGGTGGTTACCGACACGAGTGACGTAATAGCACAATCCTATGAATGATAATATTAGCTTGGGACAACGTAGTTAGTTTTTATAAGACGCCCAGCGCCTGACCCAACTATGAGAGCGAATTATAGGCAATCTGTGCGAAATAAGTACTCTGGGGCTGAAATGCCAAGCCTAGTATTAACTATCTTGGAAGCAATGCCAAGCCTAGTATTTAACTATCTTGGGAACATACAGAAAGACAACACCTTGTCTTAGGATTACAACACTTGAATCCCACCCAGCTTCCTCTCTGAGAAGTTGAACAATTATAATAAATGGGCCAGAATATCCTGGCAGGCTCGCCAATAAATTGTCAACCTCGGGGTATTTCAGTGGAGGAAGGACTAGCGCACAGCCCAAACACACTCACAGCTTGCTCACAATCTCATTCATATATCATGCATTCGTCACATCAAACCACTAGTAAAGTCTATAACTTTACTACACATGATCATAGAACGAAACATCAATGCATATGGAATCAAACAAAATAAAACATTCTCTCTTTCCTTGAACTTCACAAAATCATTTATCTAGATCATCATTGACTAACCCGGGTATAAATAGATTTCTACTTTACCTGGCCAGGTGATCTTAACTATTCACGAATCACTGTCTTTCTTTTCCTTTTTTTTTCTTTGTTTCTTTTCACCGTCACTTTCACAAACACAACACAACCTGGCACTGGTGTTGGTCTGCTGCACTGGTCAGGTTAGACTGCCGGCACTGGCGTTGGTCTGTGGTTCTGCTTGACGAAGTGACGCTGCCAGGTATGAGGTCGAACCCCCGGTTCAGATGGAACAGTGACTATCAACATCACTCTGTTCTCCTTTCTTTCTTCTGCATTAACGCATTGCACCCTCTCTCTCTCTTCTAGTCTGCTATATCAAATGGACATGGTTGCTTTTCTTTTCTTTTTCTTTTCTTTCTTTTTCTTCATTAGTTAGCAACTCTCTCTCTCCACATCTCTCTTTAGTCCCTCCTCTGCAGACTATCTATGGTGCTACATGCTATAACTTGGTTCTCTCTCTCTCTCATCTCTCTCTCTGACCCTCTCTCCTGCAGAGCTTACACTCAGAACCTCCTCTCTCTCTGTCTCTCTGTTAGTTCCCCGTTCGTTCCTCCCGTTCTCTCACTCACGCATCGCTTTATTCTCCCCCTACGTGTCCAAGGGTGAGTACCATTGGTCAGTATTTTTACCGCCTCGTACCCGAAGTTATCTCCCTCTAATTCCATTGGATATTCAAATCATGACAGTCACGCCTACACGCCTTACTCTCTGTGGTGGTCAATTGGTCATTTAATTGATTAGCTTGATTTCACCCCCACCACACACTACCTTCCCCCTTTCCTACTTAACTGGCGCCGTGTGGCTGAACTTGTGGGCACTGGTCACTGTAAATTGGCTAGATGAGTCTGGGTAGGCGTCGAGACTCGTTTGACCAGACATCGAGGCGTCGGTCAGCTACTCAGACTGTCTGCTGTCTCCTCGCTGTGCTTAATTGGCTGGATGAGACGCATGGGGCCGTCTGCCTGGCGCCAGAATATTTGAGTTAGAGCTTATGTCCAAAAACCTGGACCACGAATGACCACGAATTCGGTTTTCTACTTTTGTCCGTGACAATTTCCCCCTTGCAAAAGACTATGCTCCGCATTGTCTCAAAACAACAGTACAAAAAGGACAACAACGAGTTTGCTGACACACAGCTACACGTGCAAAGTTTGAAAAATACTTTACAAACCAACGGTTTATAAATTATAAAATATATCATTAGTGAATACCACTCCAATGAGTTATCATTGACGTGCACTCTTGCGTTATTTCAACTCATTTTATAACAACCTCTGTGCGCACCTATGCAATTCCCCTACCTGCGGATTTGCCATATCTTCTCTTCACAATTCTTATGAAAAGCACAATATAATATGATCACGATCCATGACACTTCACTGAGGAATCTCCATCCCCACTTATTGCAAATAATGCATCACTACACAAGCGACTGTATGCTCCAAGCATAACTACATCCACATGAACAAGTCTCACAAAGAAAATATGAACAAGTCTCACACAAAAATATGAACCATAGCCAACTGGGAATGAACCCATATCCAATCAACATAACTGTAATCAACACATATTATCAACAAAGCACTCAGGATATGACTGACTTCCTCTGAGTTGCAGCTTGCTAGACTACGCGACTTAAATAGTCAGCTCCGACATTCTGTCGACCTGGAATGTACTGCACTCGATACCTGTAGGGCTGCAGTGCCATTGCCCAACGCAGAACCCTGCTGTTTTTCAGCTGTGCCTCCTGCAGGAATTTGAGTGGTTGATGATCAGTCTCTATCACGAACTCTTTCCCATACAAGTATTTGTGGAATTTCTGCACGGCCCACACGACAGCTAAACACTCCTTCTCTACTGTTGCGTACCTTCTTCACACTTTGTCAGCTTCTGCTGGCATACCTCACAGGAAACTCGACCCCATCGTGCTCCTGCAACAATACTGCACCTACTCCACCCCCTGATGCATCTGTCTGCAACAAAAATGGTTTGGACATATCTGGTAGCTTCAGATGGGACGGGAACCTAGTCTTTCCAACACCGTCTGCAGTGCTTGCTCTGCAGCGTCTGACATTCGACCACTGCCGGTTTCCCTGCCTTGACCAATCACTGAGAGGACTCGTGATCGCAGCGAAATTTGGAACAAACTCCCTGTAGAAACCAACAAAACCTAGCAGACTCCTGACTTCTGTTTTGGTCTTTGGTCTCTCTGAATTCATCATCTTCTCCACCTTTCCCTTTTCTGGCTGCTTTGTGTCGCCTCCGACAACAAAACCTAGGAACTCCAGGCTTGGAAAACCAATCTGGCACTTTGTTGGTCTGGCTGTGAGATTGGCTCGTCTCAACCTCTCTAAAACTGCTCCTAGCTCCCTCATATGCTCCTCCCATGTCTCGGATGCTATCAGAATGTCATCCATGAAATTCACAACGCCTTCCAATCCCGTCAATAACTTCCTCATCATCCGAGCGAAGACTGCAGGTGCGTTGACCATACCAAAAGGAAGTACTCGCCACTGGTATAGCCCCATGGAGTGGAAAATGCTGTGACTTCCTTTGAGTCCTCACTCAAGGCTATTTGCCAATAACCCTTGCTCAGATCTATTCTGGCGAAATATTTGCTCTTGCTTGTGGCGACCTGAGCGAAGAGGTCCTCCACGTTCGGAATTTACTTCTGCATCGACCTTGGTGACACTGTTCAGACGTCTATAGTCAACACAGAATCGATGCTCACCTGACTTCTTCCTCACTAAGACGACGGGTGCACTATACGATGATTTGGACGGTTCAATCCCCCCAAGGTCCAACATCTTTTCTACCTCCTCCTCGATCACTTGCTTGGTGGCATATGGGATCGGGTAGGCTTTCACATGTACGGGTTTTTGCGAGGTTAACTCCCCCGTACATGTCTCTAGAGTTGTCTTGCCTGGTTTATCAGTCAGGGACGCCCTATACTGTTCTAGGAGCCCCCTAACTTCCTCCTGTCTCCTACTGTCTAGCCCTTCATACAGTGACACATCCCTGTATGACTCTTCTCCTGGAAACTCAGGCAACAAAATCTCCCCTTCTTCTGCTGGGTCTCCTTCACCTCCATCAATGATTGCTGCTGCGCCTATGTGCTGAGTCTCACGCTGAATATATTTGCGGAGCAAATTTGCATGGAAAAGTTTTGATTTCCCATTCACATCGATTCGGTAGTCCTGATCTACCTTTTCAATAATGGTAAATGGTCCTTTCCAATGCATCAGCAGCTTGTTGTGATCCGTGGGAAGCAGTAACAGGACTTGATCTCCACCTTGAGGAATTGCTTCCTCACCTTCCTGTCATATTGCTTCTTCTGAACGACCTAGCCTCCTGCAAACTCTCCCTTGCGACCTTACATGTCTCTCTAGCTATTGCGTAAGTCCACCACATATGATAAGTGGTTTGACTTCTTCTGACTCCTGTTCTCCGGACCACAGCTCTTTGAGAATGCACACCGGTCCCCTGACTGTCCGCCCATACAGCAGCTCAAATGGTGAAAAGCCTGTGCTTTCCTGAGGGGCTTCCTGTAGGCGAACAGTGCCGCTGGAATGTAGCGGACCAATCTGCTGGCATTTCCTCACAGAGCTTCTTTAAGATGCCCTTCAGCACACCATTGAATCTTTCCACCAAGCCGTTGCATTGTGGATGGTATGGGGTAGTGAGAAGCTGTGTGATCCCTAGCAGCCTGTTGACCTCCCTCATCACGCCTGAGGTGAACTGTGACCCTCTGTCATGAGAATTTGTGACGGCACGCCCACGTGAGAAAAGATGTCTACCAGCCCTTCAGCGACCTGTTGCGTATCTACGCCTTTCAATGCAACTGCTTCTGGGTATCTGGTCGCGTAGTCTACGAGCGTCAACACATACCTGTGCCCGCCTTTGGAACAGGGCGCGATTGGGCCAATCAGATCAACAGCCACTCTCGGAATGGTGTGTCAATTAAAGGAGGCTGTTTAAGAGGCGCCTTCCTCTTCACTTCTCTTGTGGCTGACCTTTGACACACATCACATGACATGCAGAAACGCTTTATGTCTGCCATTGCTCCTGGCCAATGAAAGTCATCAAAGATTCGGTCAGCTGTTTTGCTGGTGCCGAGATGACCCGCCAATGAGCGACTCGTGACCCACTGACATGACAGTGTCACGATAACCTGCTGGTACCTCTAACTGAGTGGTCACCTTACCTGTCTTCCCCTTGGTGAACACTCGGTAAACAGCCCGCCCTTTTACAAGAAATTCTGTCTCACCTCCTCTAACCACCTGTTTCTCTCCACTCTTGCTAACTCCCAAGACTTCACGAGCGAAGGGTCTTGTTCCTGCACTGCCCTAAACTCATCAGGCGACACATATATGCCCGACTTCCTTGCTGGAACGACTAACGGTTTATCAACCTTTTCCTCCTTCTTGCTCCTTGTTTGAACTGCTGCCCTGAAGCAGTCAACAACTCAGGATCTCCTGGATCCTTTGCCCTGGAATATTTCCAATGATCAAATCGTAAAGGGGTTTCTCCATCACCAGCGCAGACAACTCGCCTGAGAAGTAAGGGGTACGTATTCTATCTTAGCAACTGGAAACTCCCTCACAGTGCCATCGATTAGAGTACAGGTCTGGATTTGCCTGTCAAATCCCCTTTCTCGACCAGCGTTGTTCTAACTACACCACATGAACAACCAGTGTCTCGTAACACTTTCACCCTCTGCTGGCCAATCCACCCTTATTCCACTGGTAACGAACCACTCAGCCTAGTGCCCTCCATCCCTGACACTGACTGCTGTCCAGTGCTAGCCATAGGCCGCACTCCACCCTCTTCAGATTGGATCCCTTTGGTTCCACTGCAGGTCGTTTCCCTGGCGACCCTTATCCACCTCTTGCAAGGCTGCTGCCTACTGGAACTCATGCGACAGTCCCTCGCCACATGTCCCTTCTTGTGACAAATGAAACACCTATTGTCCCTTTGTCCTCCGTTCTGCCCCACCACTGGGTTTGCAGACTTTGCAGGAAACTCCCCTAGTCTCCTTGCACTCTTCTCACCTGTTCCTGGCACCTGTTTCTCCTGCACCTTAGTGCCCAAACGTGCCTCTCTATACACCTCTGCGAACTTCAACAACTCTCCTGCTGTCTCTGGCTGCCTCTCTTTCAAATGTATAGTTAACTCTGGACTACAACCTGACAAAATCTGTTCTTTCATAACCAGGTCTTTCAATTCAGTGAAC
The DNA here is from genome assembly GCA_018398815.1 of Conus ventricosus. NCBI lineage: Eukaryota > Metazoa > Mollusca > Gastropoda > Neogastropoda > Conidae > Conus > Conus ventricosus. The sequence continues at coordinate 4,109,949 of CM031606.1, forward strand.
TCTTTTTTTGTACCACTCAACTCTAACCACTTCTCAAAATAGTGATCCAAACGTGCACCAAACTGAGTGTACGTTTCACCTGCTTGTAACCTAGCTGAACGAAATTTCTTTCTGAATCCCTCCTCTGTGAGATCAAATCCTTTCATTAACGATTCCTTCACAGCCCCAAAATCAGACTGTTGTTCTGCTGGTAACGCAGTGAAAATCTGTAATGCCTTACCCGTCAATAGCGCTGACAAAATGACTGCCCACTCTTCTGGAGGCCAACCCTGACTGGTCGCAAACGTTTCGAAACGACTGATGTATGCATCAATCGAATCTGTTCCTTCAGAGAACTTTGGCAGCTTTGGTCGGGGGGCATAACTGCGCACAGAGTCACTGGAAACCGAACTACCATCATCGGTGGTCTCCCTTTGTATTCTCACTTTTTCCAACTCTAGTTGAATCTTTAATCTTTCTGTTTCCTGCATTTCCCTTAGTCTTTCTGTTTCCTGCGCTTCGCTAGCCTGATTAGCCTGAATCCTTAATCTTTCTGTTTCCTGCGTAAATCTTTCTGTTTCTTGCATTTCTTTAGCCTTTTCCTGCTCTGCTATTTCTACTGCGACACGACGTCTTTCTGCTCGCTCATCTCTTTCCATCTTCTGTTGGTTTTCAACGAATGCTCGCAGCTCTTCTCCCGAGTAACCTAAATCACGAGCAACACTCACAAGTTGTTCAATAGGGGTGTTCTTTTCTTCCGCCATTATACCCTTTTTTTTTTTTTGAACAAGATTTTATTACTACGACAGCCAACTGGTGGTTACCGACACGAGTGACGTAATAGCACAATCCTATGAATGATAATATTAGCTTGGGACAACGTAGTTAGTTTTTATAAGACGCCCAGCGCCTGACCCAACTATGAGAGCGAATTATAGGCAATCTGTGCGAAATAAGTACTCTAGGGCTGAAATGCCAAGCCTAGTATTAACAATCTTGAAAGCAATGCCAAGCCTAGTATTTAACTATCTTGGGAACATACAGAAAGACAACACCTTGTCTTAGGATTACAACACTTGAATCCAACCCAGCTTCCTCTCTGAGAAGTTGAACAATTATAATAAATGGGCCAGAATATCCTGGCAGGCTCGCCAATAAATTGTCAACCTCGGGGTATTTCAGTGGAGGAAGGACTAGCGCACAGCCCAAACACACTCACAGCTTGCTCACAATCTCATTCATATATCATGCATTCGTCACATCAAACCACTAGTAAAGTCTATAACTTTACTACACATGATCATAGAACGAAACATCAATGCATATGGAATCAAACAAAATAAAACATTCTCTCTTTCCTTGAACTTCACAAAATCATTTATCTAGATCATCATTGACTAACCCGGGTATAAATAGATTTCTACTTTACCTGGCCAGGTGATCTTAACTATTCACGAATCACTGTCTTTCTTTTCCTTTTTTTTCTTTGTTTCTTTTCACCGTCACTTTCACAAACACAACACAACCGCTGGCACTGGTGTTGGTCTGCTGCACTGGTCAGGTTAGACTGCCGGCACTGGCGTTGGTCTGTGGTTCTGCTTGACGAAGTGACGCTGCCAGGTATGAGGTCGAACCCCCGGTTCAGATGGAACAGTGACTATCAACATCACTCTGTTCTCCTTTCTTTCTTCCTGCATTAACGCATTGCACTCTCTCTCTCTCTTCTAGTCTGCTATATCAAATGGACATGGTTGCTTTTCTTTTCTTTTTCTTTTCTTTCTTTTTCTCTTCATTAGTTAGCAACTCTCTCTCTCCACATCTCTCTTTAGTCCCTCCTCTGCAGACTATCTATGGTGCTACATGCTATAACTTGGTTCTCTCCTCTCTCCTCATCTCTCTCTCTCTCTCTCTGCCCCTCTCTCCCGCAGAGCTTACACTCAGAACCTCCTCTCTCTCTGTCTCTCTGTTCGTTCCCCCATTCGTTCCTCCCGTTCTCTCACTCACGCATCGCTTTATTCTCCCCCTACGTGTCCAAGGGTGAGTACCATTGGTCAGTATTTTTACCGCCTCGTACCCGAAGTTATCTCCCTCTAATTCCATTGGATATTCAAATCATGACAGTCACGCCTACACGCCTTACTCTCTGTGGTGGTCAATTGGTCATTTAATTGATTAGCTTGATTTCACCCCCACCACACACTACCTTCCCCCCTTTCCTACTTAACTGGCGCCGTGTGGCTGAACTTGTGGGCACTGGTCACTGTAAATTGGCTAGATGAGTCTGGGTAGGCGTCGAGACTCGTTTGACCAGACATCGAGGCGTCGGTCAGCTACTCAGACTGTCTGCTGTCTCCTCGCTGTGCTTAATTGGCTGGATGAGACGCATGGGGCCGTCTGCCTGGCGCCAGAATATTTGAGTTAGAGCTTATGTCCAAACAACCTGGACCACGACTGACCACGAATTCGGTTTTCTACTTTTGTCCGTGACACAGTCCCGT
>CM031606.1:4114925-4140849 GCA_018398815.1 Conus ventricosus
ACCTCGGGAAAATATATTTTTAAGTGAAAAACAAATCCAATTACACAATGTAAAACTATAAGGAGAGCGTCCAATGGACCACTTTGTCAGTTTTTGAGCACTGTCAATCATATTTAGATAGGTAGTACGATGCAGGTCAATATATGTGTAGAAGGACGAACGGTTAACCACTCAGAAAAATGATAGACAAATTTAAAGATAAATACCAACTGAACTATGTGACAAACTTTTGCAAATTGTGTAAAGATAAAACCAGTCATTTACTACTGTAGATAGAGACAGGGAACGATATCCATCAGATGAAATATCGTCACCAGTTTTGCTAATAACCTCCTTTGCTCTTGGACAGTAAATTAATAGATGTTCAACTCCTCACACATACATGTAACATTTTTGCTGAATTTTGTTCGAAGCGAATTCAAACGCATTCTGTGCATTAACCTTTGTATTTCTCTGGGTATGGAGGCAAGGTCGGGTCTAGATGAAGCCAATAGATTTTTTTTTTCAGAATTGGGTTTAATACAGTTGTGGTAATAGTTAATTTCTGAGTTTTCATATACATTTCTAAAATTTTTTACTGGACCCTTCATTTGTTAAGAATAACATTCACTTAAATCTAAGGGAATGTCAAGTGGTATTGATCCTTCGACATTTCGGGCTGCCTTTCTTGCAGCCTGATCGACGTTCTCATTTGCTGACATTCCACAATGAGAAGGTACCCAGCAAAATGTAACTGTAATGCATTTAGCTGACAGAAGATGTATGGCATGATTTATTTCTGTTACCATCTTAACACGTACTTTTGGATTGGAAGACTGAATAGCGCTAAGGCTGGTTTAGAATCGGTGCATACTAGAATTTGACAAGAGTTAATAGGAAAAATGAAGACATGGTGTAGAGATATCAAAATGGCGACAAGTTCAGCACGGAATATTGAACAATGTCTACCAAGATGGTACAGCTTTTTCACTTTTAAATCAGGCAATATAAATGCTGCTCCTGTTTCTAGATTATCTAGCACTGAACCGTCCGTATAGATGTTCAAATAGTTTTTGTATTTATTTTCTAAATGAATATCGATGACATTTTCAATACATATGTGAATCCTTTTTGGGACACATTTGCATAATTTATATCAAAGGTAGCTTTGGCTTGCTCACATCTTGGAATAGGTAAAAAGGACAGCTCATTAGCAATTTTTGTTTCGATTATATTAGAATCTTTAAGGAGGTTAGAGGCAAATGACTGGATTGATTTTGTAGATTGTATTCTTCTGGCCCGTTTCACGAAATCTGTTTCTGAATCTAAGGATACTTCATTAGAAAAGTAGTTAAGACTCAGAATCAAAAACTTACTTTAAGAATATTTCGACAGGGTCGCCCTGTCTTCTTCAGCTCGCTTTTGCTGTTGTGGCAGCGAGACCTGGTGGGGCGACTATTGGGGTGAACAGTTGTCAGGACACACACATGTGTGCGGGTACATGCGCTCGCTCCTAAGCACACACATATGCACATGCAAGCATGTGCACATCCACACCGACACGTGTGCGCACATACACGCATATACATGAACGCACCTGTGCATGCACACAACGCACATGCGTACACACCCACATGCGTACACACCCACATACAACACACACACACACACACACACACACACACACACACACACCACACACACACACACACACACACACACACACACACACACACACACACACACACACACACACACACACACACACACACATGAGCTCATATATGTACACATACATATGCAGATACGTGTGTATGCTCACACAAATCCGCAATACACATGTGCACACATGTGCACATCCACACCAACACGTGTGTGCACATACACGCATATACATGACGCACCTGTGCATGCACACACGCACATGCGTACACACCCACATACAAAACACACACACACACACACACACCACACACACAATCACACACACACACACACACACACACACACACACACACACACACACACACACACGCACACAATGCACACACACACACACACACACACACACACACACACACACACACACACACACACACACACACACACACACACACACACACACACACACACACACACACACACATGAGCTCATATATGTACACATACATATGCAGATACGTGTGTATGCTCACACAAATCCGCAATACACACGTGCGCACACACACGCAGGTACACACGCGCGTACACACTTATGCGTGCGCACACACACACACACACCACACACACACACACACACACACACAACACACACACACACACACACACACACCCCACACACACACACACACACACACCACACACACACACACACACACACACACACACACACCACACAACACTCATGCGTACGCATACAAGCACAAACACATGCGCTCGCGCACACACATGGGCCCGTGCCAACACATCCATACACGCACATATGTACATTCATATCACACAAATCACACACATACATGGAAAAAAGGCACAACCAATGTTAGGAAGGCACTCAAGGTCTGACCAGCACGTTGGACTAATGCACAGGTCAGACATCGGCCAAGTCGTATCCGCGAGACCCTCTTCTTTAATGTTATTATCTTCGTTGTTAATTCATTTATCCATCAGCTTAAAATTATTCGTAGCGTGGTCTCAGAACTTAGCAAATGTGGTGTAGCGTATATGGACGCAGTGACGCCTCCTTGATGAAACTCAAACTGAAACGCGCGCGCGCGCGCGCGCGCGCGTGTGTGTGTGTGTGTGTGTGTGTGTGTGTGTGTGTGTGTGTGTGTGTGTGTGTGTGTGTGTGTGTGTGTGTGTGCGCGCGTGTGTGTGCGTGTCTACCTTCGTGTGCGTGCGTGCTTCCGTGCGTGCGTGCGTGTGTGCGTGCGTGCGCGACCTTTGTGTGTGTGTGTGTGTGTGTGTGTGTGTGTGTGTGTGTGTGTGTGTGTGTGTGTGTGTGTGTGTGTGTGTGTGTGTGAATCATGTTCGCTATGATTCTGTGTGCCTGTCACTTTTTTTCTCCCTTTTCTTTCTTCTTTTCGTTCCTTTTTCTTCCTTTCTTTTCCTTTTTATCTCAACGCATAATTTGCTTAGCAAGGACACATTGAAAGAGCAGGCCCCCTGCCTAAATCATAATCATTGATGGAATAATTATAGGATGACTGAGCTCTGAATTCTGAGCTCTGAGTTTTGAGTTCTCTCTGTCTGTCTGTCTGTCTGTCTCTCTCTGTCTCTCTCGATAAACCTGCAATGGGAAGGCTTCCCCTGCTGCTTCACTCCCCCACCCCTCACGCCGCTCTGTCCTCCCACCACACCTGTAACTCCTCCTTCCCCTTTTAGGTGATGAATGAGTCGTCTCTATGTCCTCCCACCACACTGTAACTCCTCCTTTCCCTTTTAGGTGAGGAATGAGCTGTCTCTATGTCCTCCCACCACACCTGTAACTCCTCCTTCCCCTTTTAGGTGATGAATGAGTCGTCTCTATGTCCTCCCACCACACCTGTAACTCCTCCTTCCCCTTTTAGGTGAGGAATGAGCCGTCCCCATGTCCTCCCCCCACACCTGTAACTCCTTCCCCTTTAAGTGAGGAATGAGTCGTCTCTATGTCCTCCCCCCACACCTGTAACTCCTCCTTCCCCTTTCAGGTGAAAAATGAGTCGTCTCTATGTCCTCCCACCACACCTGTAACTCCTCCTTCCCCTTTTAGGTGAGGAATGAGTCGTCCCTAAAATGACCGCCAAAGGCCGTTTGGCAAGCTTCACAAACAGGGAATGGGTAGTGTCAGGAAGTCCTTTACACTTTTGATGCGTGAAGGAACTGGCGATTGGTGATCATCACGACATCACACACACACACACACACACACACACACACACACACACACACACACACACACACACACACACACACACACACACACACACACACACACACACACACACACACACACACACACATGCACAAAACTTTCGCAGATGTTTCGGTTTCACGCAAGTATATCTTCCCGAAAACTGAACAATTTTGAGCAAAAACAGTACATCTTTTCATCATAGTGGTTTGGCAAGAAATTGAGCAGTGTATTATAGACATACTGTTTGGGGGCAAAAACACGAAATCTTATTCATTAACAATGAAAAACAAACATATTTCATGTTGTAGGGTTTTTTTTTTGTTCATTGCGATAGAGAAGCAAAAATGGACCCAAAAGAGATTATTTTCTTAAGCATATATCTACTTGAAAGAAAACGTTTACGTAAAAAAAAAACTTATATCTGAAGATGTGCCTTTTTGGGTCTAAGCCATCGACATACAGACATCCATTCTATGTCCAGTGTTAAAATGACAGTAGAATGGTTGATGTGCAGAATAAATATAGATATACCTAGCATGTCCAATGTTCAGAGGACAGGAGAATGGGTGATGCACAGGATACATACAGACGTACAGAGTTTGTCCGATGTTGAGATAAAAGAATGGTTCTGGTGCCGGAAATATACTAACATACACAGCATGTTCTGTGCTAACACAAAAGAATTGTTGTTGCGTAATATATGCACACACACACACACCACAAAACACACACACACACACACACACACACACACACACACCACACACACACACACACACAACACCACACACACACACACAGCACACACACACACCACACACACACACACACACAGTAAGACATCGTGAGAGCGGGTAGCAGTCTCAGAAGAGAAGCCCCCTTCAAGCAAGTGTTTCGGCCCTTCCTCCTGACACTCTAGGGAGGTTGGGCCACACCCGGTTAATGACTCTGGATGTCCCTCTGCTGCCCTTTTTTTCCATCTTGGGACGAGTCATGGCTGGGATTCCAACCCATGACCCTCTGGACAACTCAGTTTTGGGATGTCCACTTTAATGTCTCGCACTCTAACCAATGAGCCACTGGGGCACCTGATATTTGTAGGGAAATTTAAGCCTTATAAAGTTCACTTTTGTTCCTCCTTGACCAGATCCAGCTTGAACACCTCTCTGCCGCTTCTGCCATTGCTTTCAGGGCTCTGTGTTTTTCCCTCCCTGCAATTGAGAGCTGTTCCATGAGGCTGTATGCAGACGTTCCTACAAAGCCCCTAGCTCCAATTGCTGCAGGGAGGACTTTGACCTGATAGCCTTCTCTCCTCAAGCTGTTTGCCAGATCAGCATACTTTTCAGTCTTGTAGATTTGCGCTGCCTCCATTCTGTTCTCATATGGCACCGTGAGCTCGATCATGATCAGCTGCTTGGTTGACTGAGAGTGGACTACTATGTCTGGTCTCATGCCACTCTTGCTGATGATCTCTGGGTGATTCTTCCATTCTGGGAGGTCTGCAGTGCACTCCCAGTCATCAGCCCCGTCCAGCAGACTCTGCCTGCATGTTCCGAGTGGCACTGTTGTTCTTGGTCATGATTTTCTACCTCCTGCCGTGAAGAATGTTGCGGGTGCTTTTGGAGTCCTGATTTTCCCATTTGTGGTGTTGGTACAAGCCCAGACTGCTTGTACAATCTCTTTGAGCACTTGGTAGTGCCTCCATGTGTACCTTCCTTGAGCCAGGGCTACTTTACATGAGCTTAGAACATGCTCCACTGTTTGGTTTTCATGGCAGAGGGGGCATGCAGGATCGTCTGTTTTTCCCCACTTCACCAAGTTTGCATTTAAGGGCAGAAGGTCAAATACAGATCTGAGAATGAAGCTGATCCTGAGAGGGGCCAGGTGCCAAATGTCATTCCAAGTGGACTTCTTTGAGTGTATTCTCCCACGTTGTCCATTGCCCTTGCTGGGTCTGCTGGACGCTTTTTGGAGTCTTTTTGGGTCTTTTTCGTTTCTCATCTCCTGAATCATCATGTCTCTTTTGGCTTTCCCTTTGGCCTTTGACCACCATTCAGTTTTGGTCAACTACAGTCCTTGTCTGTTGGTCTGTGTGTGTCCTGTTATTTCTCTGATCTTGAGACTTTCTTTTGCAGAATCCATCGCCTCTTGAACTTTCCATTTTCTGCCTGTCTTCAGCTGGGGCTTGATTGCTTCTACCACCTTGTCTTCTGAGTCCCCCAGCATGCTTTGAAGTCTGATCTTCCCTGCGTTGTATTCCTCCAGTGGTAGTTTCAGCTTTGCTTGGCGACAGTACAGCGCTGTGGCAGTCAGACAGGGTGGGACACCAAGCCATTTCCTTGTGAACTTGTTGATTTTGTCTTCCATTGCCTCCACTATGCTGGTGCAGATGTCGTATATCATCAGAGGCCGTAGGAGCTTTGGTATCAGCCTGAACTGCAGACACCAGACCTTGTATATGCCAGGGAGCCCAGACTGGTCTATGGTCTCCAAGCCTTCTTCCGACATTTGTTTGGTTTATTTTGCTCTTTGTGTGTCTTTCAGGTATCATCATACCATCTTCCAAGGTTCTTGAATGGCTCTTCTGTGACTGTTGGAATGGCCTGGTTGGCAACACTGAAGACCAGAGATTCGGCCACTTTTCTTTTCCTCAGTGAGAGACTGCATGATTTCTTGCTTGAACGTCATTCTGGATGAGGCAACTATGTCGTCCAGCCTCTCCAGCACATGACGTGTCTCGTCTTCTCTGGGTGAAATCACTGTAGTGTCCTCCATGAAGGCCTTAGAGGGGGCATCTTGCATCCATAGCCAAGTTCTGTTTGTCTTGCTTGCATGTTGCTGCTTTCAAGATGACTTCCATTGCCAACACGAACAGTATGGGGAAATTGCACAGCCCATTGCAATGCCCACTTCCAAGTTGATCAAATCTGTTGTGTACTCCTTGGTAAGAACCGCATTGAAAAGCCATTGAAGTACTTCTTGAGCATGTGGCGGATGTTCTGTGGCACATGGTACATCTCAAGAGCCAACTGTACATCTCATGGGGTACAGATCCATATGCGTTTGTCAGAACAAGCCACACTACGTCCAGGTCTCTCTTTTCTGTTTTTGCTCTTTTGATTGCGTCCCAGATCATTGTGGCGTGTTCTACACAGCCAGCCACGCCTGGGATGCCACCTTTCTGGACTGACACATCCAAGTACTTTTTTCCATGAGGTACTTGGTCAGCCTTGCTGCATGACAGTGAAGGAGATTTTCCCTTAGACGTTCAGTAGTGATATTGGCTGATCTGGCTGATGTCACTTGAGTTTTTGCTCTTTGGGAATGTACACACCATCTGCCGTCATCCACTGGCCGCTGATCTGGTTTCTCCAAGCTGATCGCAGCAGCCTGTGGAGCCACTACAGCACCCTGGGAATTTCTTGTACGGCTGGTAAGGTAATACACATAATATACCCAAGGTTAAAACAAAGGCGAATGGTTGTTGGGCAGAATATAGTTAGATGTACATAGCATGTTTAATGATGGATAGCAGGAACTGGTCTGGTTGCTGTGCAGAAGATACATGCACATACACAACGTGTCCAGTGTTGTTGACAGGAGAACAATTGTTGTGTCGATGTTTAGACATACATAGTATGCATAGTGTTAGATGATAGGCCAGTGATTGTTGTTACAGGAATCTAAAGGCACACACAGCATATCAAGTGTGATGACATTAAATGATTGTTGTGCAGGATATATACAGACACCAGCACGAATGGATCCATCCAATGTTCCATAAATAAGAACCTGTGTCACCCTCACCAGGCCACCGGGTCACGTCATCTTCTTGAGCACTCTTGTTGGCAAACTTGGAACACAATAGTCACCTTTCTTGGTCAGTGTGGTACAAGGCAAACTAATCTGAGACAACCCCAAAGGCACTCATCGCCTTTATTTCTGTTCCCTGATGTCTTTGGTAGTGGGACAAGTAATGAACGCCATATGTCTTTATTTTTTTCCTGTGTTTGGAATTGTTATTCTAGAAGCTTCAAACTTCGCTTCTCTTTCCATAAAGAAAACTTGAAGCCTCGTCAAACTCCAGGACAGAGCACCTGGAATTGTTCAAAATCGGTGTGGCCTGACTTGTTTGAGCATTTTTTCTGTGATCTGATCACACAATGTGCAGAACATGAAGACGAAGTCCCTTGTCCCTACACCTCCCACAAATGCGGGCCAGGGAAGGTAAAGGAAAAGAACGTGCGGCACGTGATAATCGCATCACATTAAGGTTTAGGCTTAATGCAGCTTTTTGTCTGCTCTGTAGAACGATTCTTTTTCACTTGTTAAATTGAGGTAAGCGGCGTAAGTGTAACTGATTAACTTCCAAATCTGAAGCTAGTCTGAATGAATCATTTCCCCCCCCAATATTTCCCTATTACATTTAAAAAAACAACAACATTTTCCTACACCCTGTGCCCTGAGACGGGACAAAATAAAATAGTAATGAGGAAATCTGTAATCCTTCTGTGATTAATCCAAGAGATCACCGTGTGGAGAACAAGGGCTTTGTTATTATAATGTTTTGAAACAAAAAGAGGCGTGTGGGGATAGCAAGCTTATTGTGATAGTTTCTTTTCGGATCAGTCTTGGTTCTTGTGCGTGTTCATATCGTTGTTTGAAACCTTTAGGGTGCGAACAAGCTATATGTTGTGTGACGTATAAATGAGTTTACAGTTAAATGAGTGATCTATGATGAAGTGGACAAAAATCGTAATATTCTGACGTTAGATCTTGCTTCAGGCGCTCGAGCGCTCTTTTGTGTTGACTAGGAATCGGTTTTTAGTTGCTTTGAGTAAGGAAAATTAAAATAAATCAAAATTGTTTCATGGAAATGAATTTCTTAATGTATTTCATTATTTTAAATAATATGAATATATTTCAAGCTGATTCTGGTTGCAATATCTATGGTAAAGAGCTTGTCGACAGAGTAGTGAGCAAAACATGCAAAAGAGTCAGCTGTATCTACAATAGAAATAAAACTGATTCCGAAACTACTCTAAACATGTCGAGAAAATGCAATTATTTACACGGGAACTGCCTACTAAATGTTGACATACTGAATAACCTTTATCGCCATATTTCATCTGATTCAAACGGTATGATTTCTCATGGTGAAAACGAGTACTTTAAATTCAGTGGCGAAAGGATTGCTCTCCACATTTCTCAAGAGTGAGAAGTTACGTCATTGGGGATGGAATAGAGCAGGAAGGGGATGGAGAGAGATAAAGAATGTGGACAATGACAGTGTGAGTGCGGGGTAGGGTGATGGGAAACCTGTAACTTCTCGAATTCACCCTTGCATGTGAGAACCCTGCCTTCATAAACACACACACACACCACACACACACACACACACACACACACACACACACACACACACACATATAATATATATATATAATATATATATATAATATATATATAATATATATAATATATAAACCAGTTTAAAATAAGATTTTTAAATGGAAAAATTAAAAACCTACAAGCTTGTTTCAAGCTAACGCTCTCCTCAGGGTATACAAATTGGGCACGCCACCGGTGTTATATATTGTGGTGTGTGGGCGTGTGAGTTCTGTGCGTGTGGCACGTGGCCTGTCGGTTTTTTTCTTTTTTGGGGCGCGTTCAGGGGGGACGTGTTACGGAATGGTGCATTGACAAAGATTTCCATTTATGCTTGCAATTGTTTATATCTTCTACTTTAAGTTCAGGGATGCTAGGTGGGGTTTACATAATATCAGCCAATTTTTATAGTACATACGTTGCATTTTTTTAGAAATGATGTTGTATGGTGTTGCTCTTTTTATAATTTTCCATGATATGTTGTAATCTATTTTCTTATTTTTAAGCTTCCAAATATATTTACTTTATTTCTGTTTGGTTTTTATATTTTTCATTTTTGAAAGACTGTTTATGGTTTGCATATCTGGTTTTAAAATGGTTTGCTGTGATCCCTATGTATGTTTCTTTATCACTGTCTGTTGTTACCGTAGCTTGGTACACAATATTGTTGTAGAGACATTTATTATTCAGAGGGCACTGGTCTTTTTTTGTGCAATTACAAGATATCCTTTCATCACCCTCTTTGGTTGAATTGTTTTTGGTTTTATTGGAAGAATCAATTATATTTTTAAGGTTGGGAATACACGAGTATGATAGCTTGACGGTATTTTTGTTGAATATTTTAGATAGTAAATGTTCTTTTGGGAATGATGTTTTAAGGATTCTGAGGAATTCTTTTCCTACGTTAGTTTTTGTTCTTCCATCATATGGAGGGTTATACCATATAATTTTTCTTTTCCTGTTTTTCCTGTTGCTGTTCATGTTGTTATCTGGGTTGTATTGTAATTTGTAGTTGTAGCCACTTTTTTCAGCGCCTCTTGGTATTCAGCTGCTGCACTGTTAAATTCTTTCTCATTGCATGACAGTTTAAATAATCTTTTGTTTATACCATTAGGTATGGTTTTTAAGATGGGGGGTGGATGGTTACTATTGATGTCTACGTAGACAGGTGTGTCATTAGGTTTTTTATATGGTTTGTATGTATGATCCTTAAGGTCTAATCTTATGTCTAAATAATTTACTGTTTTTTTTGTTGGCTTCGACTGTGATTTTTAGGTTATGGCTTTGACAAAATTTACAATACTACGGTATTGCACACCAACGTTCTCTGGATTGCATTCTTCTTAAAACTGAAAAGGCAGAGGAGTCAAATTACCACTTTCCGCGGTCACTGAGGAGAAACCACCAAGTTTCGAAATATCGGTATATGACCAGGAGTTATATGTTAGTGAGTTTCCCTCCCTATTGGAGGATGTCTCCCCCTTGGAGAATATAAGCTTGCTGAAGGCTCATTTTGAGAAGCATTTATTTTATTTTTCCCCATTCACCCACTCAAGCACATACTGTTAGTTAGGCAGAATCATCAACCACTGCTGATATGAATGCGTATCTCCCCCTATTTCTTCAATCTAAGACATAAGAGCAAGCTTTGTTTATAATTGAATATTTCTTGCAGTCATTGCAACACCAAGCTGCCCTGTAAGTTGCTGGAACGGTGCTCGGTACTTATCCTTGGAATTTATTAGTTTGTTGTATTTTAGTCCCTTGCGGATTAATTCCAAGAACTGGCCTCAGCACTTGTGTCTTAGAGGATATCTTTTTATATTTTCTACTTTTCACAAGAAAATGTAGCTTGTTTTGCTCTTTTATGATTTTCTTTTGCTTCTTAGATGGCACCTTTGGTTGTTTTTTTTTGAAAACTCAACAAACATACTACAGTATTGCACGCCAACTTTTTCTGGATTGCATTCTTCTTAAAACTGAAAAGGCAGAGGAGTCAAATTACCTCTTTCCACGGTCACTGAGGAGAAACAACCAAGTTTCGAAATATCGGTATATGACCAGGAGTTATATGTTAGTGAGTTTCCCTCCCTATTGGAGGATGTCTCCCCCTTGGAGAATATAAGCTTGCTGAAGGCTCATTTTGAGAAGCATTTATTTTATTTTTACCCACTCAAGCACATACTGTTAGTTAGGCAGAATCATCTACCACTGCAGCTATGAATGCGTATCTCCCCCTATTTCTTCAATCTAAGACATACGGGAATGCTTTGTTTATGATTGAATATTTCTTGCAGTCATTGCAACACCAAGCTGCTCTGTAAGTTGCTGGAACGGTGCTCGGTACTTATCCTTGGAATTTATTAGTTTGTTAGTTGAAGATCTCTAAGACGACATGATGGTAAGCATCATTTTCCTTCAAAGTATTTAGTAACAAGATATTTTTCCCATTCGGTCTCTCTCTCTCTCTCTCTCCTCTCTCTCTCTCTCTCTCTCTCTCTCTTCTTTCTCTCTCTGTCTCTCTCTCTCTCCTTTTCTCTCTCTCTCTTTCTTTTCTCTCTTTCCCTCTCTCTCTCTTTCCCTCTCTCTCTCTCTCTCTCTCTCTCTCTTTCTCTGTCCTGTTTTGGTATCTGGTGGGGTTCATGCTGAAATCCTTGATATTGCTGGAATTGTTTTCCTCCCAGTGGATAGATTCTGTTGTTACACATGTGCTTTTTACTAAGATCATAATAGTAGAATGACAGTCATTGTAACAGAAGAAAGCGGCAAGTGTGAAATGTTGTGTGCAGTTGTGCAGTGTCCCAAAATGTTTCCTCCCCCCCACCCTTTCTTCCCCCCCCCCCCCACCCCCCGTATAGCTTTTGACAACAATAGACACCAATCCCTAAAGACGGGAATGTTTTAATCTGTGCAAGACATATATGAGGGTAAGCACTATTTTCTTGCAAAGTATTTAGTAACAAGATAGTGCTCCTAGTCTCTCTCTCTCTCTCTCTCTCTCTCTCTCTCTCTCTCTCTCTCTCTCTCTCTCTCTCTCTCTCTCTCTTTTCCCTTCTGTCCTTTATGGTATTTGGTGGGGGTCATGCTGAAATCCTTGATATTGCTGGAATTATTTTCCTCCCAGTGGATAGATTCTGGTTTGTACATGTGCTTTTACTAAGATCGTAATAAGAGAATGACAGTCATTTTTAACAGAAGAAAGCTGCAAGTGTGAAATGTGTGCAGTGTCCCAAAATGTTTCCTCACCACACCCCTTCTTTCCCCTCCCCCCCTCCCCTCTGCCTCCTATTTTAATCTTTAATTTTTATTATTGTTTTAATTGCAGTTGCGATGCGTTGTTTCTGTTTCAGCTCTGACGAAGCTACGGCGAAAATTTAGCAAATCTGAAGCCAATGTTACCTGGATTTTGAGTTTTTATTTGTTCTTCTTATATATATATATATATATATATATATATATATATATATATATATATTATAATATATATATATTAATATATATATATATATATATATATTATAATGTGTGTGTGTGTGTGTGTGTGTGTGTGTGTGTGTGTGTGTGTGTGTGTGTTGTGTGTGTGTATATATATATATATTCCACTGTTTGTAACCTTTGCCTATGCCATCATGTTCTTTGGCAGATAGACGCTGGAGGGAGATGCTACATCTACAGCAAAACAGGAAAGATCTACCGACAGGAAGCCAAAACACAATGCCAATGGAAAGGAGCCTCTCTGGTCAGCCTGGAGACTGGCCAGGAGATGGAGGCTGTACGGGAGGTGATGAAACACAGCACTGACCGAATAGAAATCTGGATCGGGTTGAAAGCAACGGACTTTGGCAAAGCAAAGACACGCTTGAACACTCTGTAATCATGGATTATGTTTATCTTGATACTATGTCCTTTCTTTTGTAGTTTCTTAGTTCACGTTCAAATGCCTTGATTTTGACAACTTGAACATGTTCCAATGGAGAATGTGTGTGTGTGTGTGTGTGTGTGTGTGTGTGTGTGTGTGTGTGTGTGTGTGTGTGTGTGTGTGGGGTGTGTGTGTGTGTGTGTAAAAGAAAGGGTTTAGTTCACGTGCTTACTTCCCTTTCACTGCTAGCCTGTCGTTTAAAATTGTTCTCTTTTTTTTTTTTCGTGTGGTAATCTGGTTTGTGGGCAGATCTCTCTCTCTCTCTCTCTCTCTCTCTCTCTCTCTCTCTCTCTCTCTCTCTCTCTCTCTCTCTCTCTCTCTCTCTCTCTCTCTCCCCTCTGTGTGTGTCTCTCTCTCTCTCTCTCTCTCTCTCTCTCCTCTTTCTCTCTCTCTCTCTCTCTCTCTCTCTCTCTCCGGAGTTACTGGACTTCCAGCAACTGTGGAGACAGCCCTGAACGCCCTGCTGACTGACGACACAGTGTCAGGCTGGAAAGTTACAAGTAAAGGCAGCAACGTCGTCGTCGTCCTGCGACTGAAGCCAGCCGTCCCTGTGACAACAACAACAGCGTACCCTGTCAGAACCGAGGAACGCGAGTTCAACGTTACTGAACGAAACCGCCCTGCAAGGCGCGATGTGATCAGAAAAGAGCAAAGCAGCAACATACAAGACTTAAACAGGTTAGTACTGATGATGAAAACGCTTTTGAAGTGAATGAACTGGCCTTGTTTGATACGGAATCAGAAGATCGCATCACAAAGTGCGTTACACAGGATGTTAATGAACAACACATCAAGTCAACATATATTGATGGTGAGCCTGACATTTGGCATCTTCAAGACAAGTCTTAAGCCTGCTTTCCATGCTGATCAGTCTGACTGCGGTATCATAAATCAGGAATCCCAGCACTCTGTGAGCACCATAGGCCTTGAACACGCCATGGAAAGAACAGTGGCGGGCTTTGGCACGGCAGTGGTGAAGGACTATGTTGCTACTTCTATTGATCTCCAGGTACAGAGATGATAGTGAGATAAGCAGAGATGAACAGCATTAAGAGAGGTTGGCTCTATCAGTCAGATGGGCCTAGCGTACATGTGCTGCATTTTAATTTAGATTTGACACTATTTAAAAACAAATCGCGACGCTACTTGCATAAGAAACATGACTTGAAAAAATATCTAGGTACCCCTGTTACAATTTAAAAGGAGACAAGAGACGGGGGGGGGGGGGGGGGGGGGGGGGGCTCCTTTTATCTATCGCTTTTAGATCTTTGTACTTTCGGTCAGTGTAGTGCAATTATTGATTTGTTTAAAACGTTTGGAAAGTGAATGTATGCCTAATTGTTCAGTATTGTTTTTAATTCGATTGATAATGCGATTGGAATATTCAAGATTGTGTTAGAATGTTCACCAGGGTTCCGTAAATTGCTAGTAGAGAATGAAAATATCTGTGTTCAAGACCACCCATTTTCATTCTGCACGCAATCCCCTCTTTAAAAAAAAATCTTCATTTTCTTGCTACGTTTTACAAAAACTAGACATCTAGCACCTTTTTTTTTACAAAAAAATTAACATGCAAAAAACCCAATTAACATGCAAAAACCCCAATTAACATGCAACCCCCCCCCCCCCCAAATCGAAGGAATTCGTACTTCAAAGTGGGGGCTTGCGTGCAGAATAAAAATGGGGCGATCTTGAACACAGATATTTTCATTCTCTCCCAGCATAAAAATCTAATGGTTTTACAGAATTAGTCATCCTAACACAATTAACGCCTGTGGGACTGAGAGTTAGACCTTACTATTTTTCTAGTATGCTCTTCTATCTCAAGCACTACTAATAAATCAGAACAAACAACTGGTTTTCTATCTTGGTTAGTTATTTTTACATCCAATGAATTTATAAACCCCACCAACAAATTCTTTAAATTGACTGTTTTCACCAAATATGTTTAACTGATAATCGCAAAAACCCACCTTAGTTGATGGTAGTGCTCTTAGAACTTTAGATGGCTGGCCATTAAACAAATTAGCATCTGTTTTTAATTCATTTAAATGGACATGCAACATTGGGTTAATTAGAAATCGGATGGTCTACTGCCTACATACTCATAAAGACCACTTTTTAAGTACATATGTGTTTTAATATGATACGTTTCACCACTATTATAAAAACCTAAAATTCGAGCAAGGCTTCTATGAAAAACGTACTCCCTTCTTTCTTCAAGTTCTGGAAAAAATAATACATTACTCCAAACACATGGACGGCTGATTTACTACCGCGATCGGTGACACACCCCCTGCCTAAGTTTTAACTACAGGTTAAAACCAACAAAAACTTTTCACTCGATCGGCGTTTACTCACACCCTACCTATAACAATCCACCTCCACACCACTCACTCTGCCCTGCTGTTACTTTTGATGCACCCATCATCATTCCAACAACATCACTTTTAAATACATCATTAACCGCAGAATACGTTATTCAACCTGGTCTAACTCTGCCTCACACGACCTTAACGCAGGCACTTACAGGCAGCCGTTACACTACGCTCTACATATAATTTCATAACCGAGGGTGCTCTGACCATGCACGACCGCTATGCAACACGTGCTACAAATACCACACCCCCAGCAACACTTTGCTACGTCATTCTCTTCCAATGACACTGACACATGCATATCTTCGACAATGTCAACCGCTCTTGACACAGATCTCTCTCTCTCTCTCTCTCTCTCTCTCTCTCTCTCTATCTCTCTCTCTCTCTCTCTCTCTCACTCTACGGCAAGCGACTCAAGAAGTCTGCCGCCACATTTTCCTTTCCAGACACTGCCTGCACCATAAACTGAAATGGCTGCAGCTGCAGTGCCCACCTTGTGATCCTCCCACTAACAGACTTCATCCTTTCTAAGTACTGAAGTGGGGAATGATCTGTCTGGACAATAAAGGGGTTCCATACAATACACTGGAACTTTTGTATTCCCACACCACTGCCAGACACTCCTTCTCAACTATCGGGTAGTTCGCTCTGTAGGGCTTATTTCTGCTGGCACATGCTACAGGGCGCATCTCTTCAGGGTACTGCTGACACAGCATAGCTCCCACTCCACTTCTGATGCGTCAGTCTGGAGCACAATGTCAACCCAGGCACCGGCAATTACAGACAGGAGGTTGACAGAAATGCTGCTTCAAGCTTGGAACGCACGTTCGCACTCGTCGTCCATTTCACCTGCTGGCGGTTCACTTGTGAGATCAGTAGGGGTTTGGCAATGTCAGCAACCGGGCCACAAATTTCCGTTGTACCCCACTTAGTCCCAGGAATTCCCGCACTTGCCGTTTGGTCTCAGGCCTTAGGCGCATCCATAATGCGGGCTTCTTTTATCCTGCTCCGGCCATATTTTCCCTGCACCTTTCCTGTGCCCTAAGTAGGTATTTCATGTCCTCCCAGCTCACACTTTGAAGGTCGGGCTGACAAGAACATTCCCTGAGTCTCTGGAACACACGCCTGAGAACTCTATGGCTGTCTGATCAATTGTGGCCACCAGGATGTCATCAATAAATTATTCGAATCTGGGTTTCAAGTGGCTGCAACAGTTTCCTCATCATGCACGTGAATACTGCCCCTGAAGTACAGTCCAAATGGCATAACTTTCCACTGGAATTGTCCTTCCGGTGTAGCAAAGCAGTCTTCGCGCGGTCTCGTACTCATGGGTATCCAATACCCTTAGTGAGGTCGATCTTGACTGACACCTTTTCTCTCCAAGTTTGGCAAACGGTATTCGATGTCCGGATGGGTGTCAGCATCAACTGCACGATGCGATTCACCTCACTGAAGTCAACGCAAAACCTGATCTTCCCATCTTTTCTTGACCAGTTCGATGGGTGAGCAGTTATGGCGATGTCGACGGCTCAATCGCAAACATCCTGATCATGGCTTTGCCTCCTCCCTAACTGTCTCTCGTTGCGCAAAAAGGCACTGGGTTTGGCTTCGACCTGATAGGGATGTCTGACGATAACTTGATGCTGCACGTTTTCTAGGTTTGTGCATGAGGGCACTATCAGTCAGTACTTCTTGAATTCGGCCACTAACTCGTGCAATTTCTACTAAAGTGCTGGTCTTCAGTGAGTATTACACATCTTTAGGGCCCTCTTGTGGCCTCCAAGGGAATTGGTCGGAATGTCCTTGCTCAACAAAGGAGTTCCTGTTTCCATCAGGCTCCTCCAGCACAACAAATCGTAGCTATCGAGGCTGTTGGATCTGCAGCACGCTCGACGAACGACTTCAGTAGGTTCACGTGGAAATCTTCGTCTTTCCCCTACTGCTATGCGGTAATCGGCTTCACCCACTCTCTCCAGTACTGTATATGGACTCTCCAAGCCAGTTCCAATTTGTTCTGCTTGGTCGGCCGAAGTACTAGCACTCTGGACCCAGCTATCTTCCTGGGTTTCGCCCTCAAGTCAAAATGTCGCTTGTACCTATCCGCTGCCTTTGCCAAATTCTCCCTTGCCATTTCGCACGACTCAGCTATTTTGTTCCTCAAGTTGACGACGTATTTGCTCTGTACGGAGCTCTTGCCTTTCGGTTGTAACACAGATCTCTCAATATCTGCATCGGCCCGCGCACCTGGCGTCCATACAGCAGTTCAAAAGGCGAAAAAACCGGTACTCTCTTGTGGGACCTCACGGTAGGCAAACAGAAGTGCTGGTATCCACCGATCCAATCACCTGGTTTCTCCTGACACAGTCTGCGCAGCTTCCGCTTCAGAGTACCCTTGAACGTTCCACTAATCCATTGCACTGCGCATGGTATGGTGTGGTAGTCAGACCTCGAATGGCTTATAGTCGGTAGACCTCCTGCATGATCTGACCAGTAAACTGGGTTCCTCTATCAGTCAGTACCGACCCAGGGACTCCCGTTCGTGTCCACATATTGAAAGCTGCCTCTGCCACCACTTGCTCGTGATCTGGCGAAGAGGGACTGCCTCAGGATACCTTGTCGTAAAGTCGACCATCACCAACACGTATCTGTACCCATTCTGGGATGCTGGAACGATGGGACCAATGATATCCATCCCAACCCGCTCGAACGGCTCCCGCATCGTGGCATCTTCACGAGGGGTACTCTTGAAACTCTTTCCTATCAACAGTACGCTGACATGGAAACACGACTGGCAGTACCGACGAATGTCAGCATTGAATGCCTGGCCAATAAAAATGGTGACCAACTCGCTCCTTGGTTCGGGTGGTACTTAAGTGTCCAGACATGGGTACGTCGTGTGGGCTAGCTTCATCGCCGTGGTCGTGTAGTTCAGTTGGGACGCAGATCTGACTCGCTACGTCCTTGGGACCCTCAAACCGCCTGACCAGTACACCAGATTTCCGATCGTACGTGACTCGTCCAAACTTGGTGTGGAAATGCGTCCCTGCTTCGCACGCACTCCGAGCCTTCCTCAAGGTTTCATCCTGGTCCTGCATCTGGATTAACTGCTGGGTTAGAGGTGTTCAGAATGCACTCCTCGACGGGCAGTGGTACTGGTTCTTGCTGCTCCTGGCTCTCTGGCGCGAGTCTGCACTGCCCCTACCAACGCGGGTCTGCGTATACAGGCACACGTGGTCCAACCGGGAATCTCCTACTCTTTGCGAAGTTTCGATCAGGACTTCTTGACAGGGCTATTCATGACCAAAACCTCCAACTTCCCTGCGATGAATGGTGACTTCAACTCAATTACCGCCACAGGTAACACAGACCTACATCTGGATTCAGCCAACACTACTGGAACTGTCTCTCCTGTGTATGCGTCTGGCTGTGTACCAACCACTTGGCCACTACAGTGTATCCGGCACAAGTGTCTCGTAATCCATTGGCCGGAGATCCGTTAACTTCTACAACGCACGCAGGCTCGTACCACTGCTCAGCGCATGGGCGACACAACGTAGGGACCACTCGAGCTTGGGGCTGGTCACAACAATGAACCGCTCCAACAGAATGGGGCTCAGGGCATTTCCTTGCGATGTGGCCTGGCTTCTTGCAGTTGAAACAAACTATGGTCGATCTAGGCCCTTCTGATTCCTGTTTCGCTGCTGTAGTGCACCATCACTTTGTTGGGACCTCTGTGTGGGCTGGCTCCTGCTGGTTTCATGCCTATTACCCAGGTTGGGCTGGTTAACTGTTCGGTCTTGCTTCGCCTTCCTCCCCAATCTTTTGGCCTCTGCTAAAAAGTACCTTCTGTTGCATTTGTTCAGCAGTTTTTCGGGCATGTCTTCCGGACCTCGATCGTGAACTCTGGGGACAGCAGCTGGTAAAACTGTTCTTGGAAAAGAGATCCTTAACATCCCCTGCCAATTCTCATCCTTGCCCGCTGCCGCACACAGAGGGAAAACCACCGCTTCATCCTTCCCAGCATCTGGGCGAAAGTCTCAGCAGCGTCCTTCTTGATGCTTCTGAAGTTTTTCGGTAGGCCTCAGCACTAGCCTGAAGTGGCTGAACAGAGCGCTCTTTATTGATCATTGTCGCTTAACTCATCCACACTTAACCGCATCACCGCTTCTCTAGCCTTTCTCTCAGCAGAGACATCAGAGGTGTGGGCCACGAGGTCTCGCTCCACTTGCACATCTGGGCTACACGCTCAAATTGGGCGATGAAAGCGTCCACGTCGTCGTTCTCTCCTAACGGCTCAAGGTGGCACGCTTCGTTTCCTTCACTCGATCAAGCGTATCTAGGCGCTGCTTCATCTAAGGCCTGCCTCTCCTGTATCAGTATCTCTCACTCTCTTGCCTCTAACTTGGCTTGCGTGTTTGAACTTCAGAGAATGTAAATATCTTCGTTCAAGACCACCCATGTGATTCTGCCCGAAAACCCCCATTTTCACATACAAATCACGTCCATCACATAACGTTTTGGCCAAATTTAACACTGTTTTCCAAAAAATTAACACACAAAAACCTCTAAAATTGACGTAAATTAGCACATTGAAACGGGGGTTTCCGTGCAGAATAACATGGGTGATCGTGAACCAACATATTTACATTCTCTTACAGGGACATATAAAATGAACTAAAAGCTATATGGTTTGACGGTATTAGAACGATTCTAATATTGATCGTCGAGCACGCGTGCAGCAGCCCACGCAAACAAGACTCGCACGTCCAGCTGCATCGCGCAATGCGGCTCAGCCGATCGACAGGAGGTATGACCCCATTCTGTGGGGACAGCCGTGCCTTCATTTATGCAGTGATCAACCCAGCGGTTAGACGTGGTTTTTTCTCTCTCTCTGAACAATGGCTGATTCACGTTTGGAGGCGGGCCCCTTTTCTTCAAAAGGGAAACCACAATGGACGCCAATTCTCAAGAAAGCCAAACTGAGCATTTGCTTTATTCGGATGATCAAAAAAGAATTAATATTGAAACACAAAAACTTTTTATCGGGAAATGATTTCATATCTTGAAAAATTGGAACGTGGCGAGCCTTGCTCTAAACCGACCCAACCAAAATAGAGCTTAAATCTTTTAGAAACGAAGCAACGAAAAAGTGAAATGACAGTAAGTGAACTGGACGCTTTTTTACGTAATTGTTTTGTAGAGCAACTTGTTTATGAGTCGTTTGACGAAGGGCCTTTTTATGAAGCTGAAAAAATGGCTGAAATTACACTGTTTTACTGAAGGCCGACTATGAGATCAAAGCTGAAAATTGAAAACTCTTTGGCAATCTTTGCTTTTAGACCATTGGCTTGAAAGAACAACTGTTTAAAAAAATTTAATCCAAAAGCGTCCTGGAGAATTAAAGCAGTAATTCTGGCTAACTGCTGCGAAAATCAACACTAGTTGATGAGGGCAGGCACACAGAGGCAGAGAGAGCGTGGTTATTGATCCAGGGCTTTACGGGGAGGGGACGTCAGACCCAGTGCTAACCCGTTTCCAGCGCTCCAGCTAGAGCGGTCAAAGGTCACAGTGCCAAGCTGTTTCCAGCGCTCCACCCTAGAGCGGTCAAAGGTCACAGTGCCAAGCCTTTTCCGCGCTCCACCCTAGAGCGGTCAAAGGTTATCAGCAGTGAGGAGATCGGGCTTTTTTGCTGCTGTAGTTGCCTCTTTCGCCGTTTGCTGTCTCGCTCCGCTTCACATACAAAGGCTGCCTTTCAGGTGGGGGAATTTACGCCATTAAAGTGTAAACCACAAAAGCCCCTTCACATTTCCCCAAAAGCGCCATCCCGTCTATTGTGTGAATGATTCTCGTGTGTGTGTGTGTGGGGTGTGTGTGTGTGTGTGTGGTGTGTGTTGTGTGTGTGTGTGTGTTTGTGTGTGTGTGATCCAGATCATGCCTATAGCACAAAAACAAGAGAAACTGTTTAATTAATTTTTTTAATTTATTATTTAAATTTGGTTTAAAAATGAAGGCCGAATCAGCTACAGAGCTTTTTAAATATACTTTAGGGTTTGGATTGGGAGAGGGAGGGTGATAAAGATCAGTTAAAGAACAGGTTTGAAGAATTAATTACGGATCTTTTTTATCGTATAGACATTCGAAAAGATGTATTGGAAGCTATCAGTAAAATACCAGATTATTGGCCACAACCAATTATAAAATTATTTGCATATTAGTTGTTAATATGGCTCCTGAAGATGTTAATCTGACTGTTTCTACCACCCCTGAAGGGTAGCTATTCGCTTTAATGAAGATCAAGTTTTACGATTAGAAAAGACTGTGAATAAAAGTTGAATTTACAATTATTTTTTATTATTTTTATTTAAAAAATGGCTGCCAAACTTAGGAATCTGATTTAAAGAACTGTATGAACTATTTGACGAAACAATGAAAGTGTTAAACATTGATTTTAGTGAAATTTGGGTTTGAGAATGATATAGACAATATAATAAAAGATATAGTAAAACTATTTAACGAAGCAATCAAAGTGATAAACATTGACTGTAGTGATTCAGAAAAAGCTAAAATATTGGCGGGTGTTATTGTAAGGTTAACGTGTCTTGAAGTGTTGCGGCATTTGGGGCGAAGAATAAAACCCTGTTTTACTTTACTTTTATAAAAATTTATTTTTTTGATTTACGTAATATTGTGGCTTTAAAATGACGACCACAATTTAAATTCGGGGGTGGAAACTATTTTACGATGGAAGAAATATTTGTTTAGTGACAAACAATTTAAGCATATGTTCAGTGAAGTAGACATGAATATTTTTAAAACCCACAAATGTTCATGAAAGGTAGCACATGCTATCTCTAAATCCAGAGTCTATTCAACGGAGCCGCCAGTGAAAGTGCTGTTGGCCGTTCTGATTGATTTATAACGCCGGACGATACTAACATGCCAGTTTGGGTTTCAACAAGCAGAAGAAGTAATTAGCTATCACGACTTTAAACTCTAACTGGGCTGATTACATGCTTACACAGTTTAACCATGCAAGAGAGGGGGCAAATTTTAAAGGGGGTTCTGGATGGTCTGAGGGGACGTCCTTGAAATCAAATTAAGACAAACAAAGTTTATCCAATAGTTGGCAATTCTTACCTTCCCCTCCCAAAAGAGCGAGTTTAAAAACGAGTAGTCTTAAACATAAATAATTCTGACAACTTTGGTTTTTTTGTGGTGTGTTTTAGCGCATTTACATCCTGTCAAAAATCATGCAAACAGAGTTTCCAATTATGAACAATATAAGCAAGAGCTGAATTTTGATAACATAAACTTTCCAGTAAGTATAGAAGTATATCTCAGTTTGAAGAGGGAAAACAAAAACCCAAACACTGTAAACGTATACACATGGGGCTGTAGAAGCTGATATAGTGCCTCTAAGGGTTTCTCCAACGCAACCCACTTTAGGCGAACCGCTTTAAAAAACATGTAGACTTGGTTACTGTTTGCAGATGTACAAAGAGTCATTTGTATTTAATCAGAACAATAAGCAGACTTATGGTTTTTACATCAAAGGTCTGCTAAGCAAGGGGTTTGTAGAAGGGTCTGGTCAGAATCCCTACTATAGAAGCAGCTGCCAGTCATAAGAAACATTGTAAAAGTTTTGTAGACTGTGAAACCAAAATCTCACCTAAGCCTGGGTCTAGGTTAGTTTTAAGAATATACACAAATGCAGATGAGCCCGTACGTGGTTTATGCTGACTTTGAATCCTCTTACCACAGTACTATGGCCCGCAACAGCAAGAACAAAAAACAACCTTATTAACCCACCATCAGATCTGTTTTTATGGGGTTTATTGTTGTTAGGTCGCGGTCAACACAAACACCTGAGATTACAGAGGCCCCAACGCAGCCAGCAGATTTTTAGATCAGATGAAACAACTTCGCAATCACTACTCCAACCAACTGAAATTTTGACATTGATATGACTCCTGAAGACCAAGAACGCTATGACTCATCTACGCGCTGTTGGATTTGCAATAAAGGGAAATTTTTAGGCAACGCAGTAAGAGACCACGATCACTTTACTGGAAAGTTCAGAGGGCTGCGCACAACAATTGTATCTTCAACTTAAGGTTGACCTAGACATGGAAACTACCTATCTTCTTTCATAACCTAAGAGGTTACGATTCTCATTTTTTCATGCAAGCAGTGACTTCTGAATATAAGAGGGTTACCCGCATTGCACAGTCTTCAGAAAAGTACATGAAATTTTAAATCTTGACTCTTTATCCTTTTATGACTCAGCACAACATCTGATGGCTAGTTTAGATAAGTTAGCAAGAGAACAGGGAAATACCCAATCCTAACTCACTTCCGCCCTCAACCAGTTTTTGGGCGAAAGTGACCTAGGATTGGTATTTCCCTGTTCTCTGACAAGTAAGACTTCAATAACCAAAAATAACGACCCTACAAACATACATACTGTGTTTGGATTATCCGTTTTCATACTAATTTACTAAAGTTTTTTAGATTTCAGTTTTTGCTTAATCCTATGTTTTCCTGATCATTTTCAATAACATCATTTTTGCGCAAACATTCTTCAATGAGTCTCTGTCTTTCATGTGAATAAAACTACAGTCTTAACTGTTCTTAAAAATCTTTTAAAATGAGTTATTTTTGACATAAAATCCACACACTTATCCTTGCATGTCTTCCACTGAAGGCTAGTTTTGATAAAGTGTTTCTCTTTTTAACTATGTCTCTTTCTGCCGAACAGTCATCTATAATAAATAGTGTCTGCGTTTTCCCTTAAAAAAGTTTATAAAACTGTTTTTAAACACTCACTTTGTTTTTTTGCTAGGATTTAAATAAATATATTTCATCATCTGTCCATATAAACCTTCTATCATGATTTGCTTTGTTCCATTTAAGTGTTGGGCAGAAAATCACAATATGGATCAAAATTATATCGATAAATGTTTGTAATAGGTCTAGGACAAAAATTGTTTTTCCCCCAACCAGTCTGTCCCCAAATCAATGAACAATGAGGGTTTTTGGCATAAAGTTTAATGTCCATAGTTTTATACTAGAATTTATCTAAACCAGTTATTGTTTTTTTTCATGCTCTCTGTCAAAACTTGTTCAGTATAATAAAATCATATAAGATCTAAATGTGTAAGATTAATCCAATTCAGTGCTGTAAGATTGGTTTCTATTTAGACTAATATTGATTTTGTTGCTTGTTGTTATGACCTTAATATCCTCACCATTGTGAAGAATTACGACAGTAACTTTAAGACTGTCAACGTTTTAAGTTTTGCCAGCTAATTAGAATTCCTTTAAAAAAGGGCGTCATAACACCCACAACCCCCTCCCTCTTCACATCTTTTAAGACAGAAATTTCAAATATCATTGTGAACGTGTCTCCTAATTTCATTTGCGGAATGAACTGTAATTTTGTAGAAGCATCTTTCAAAACGGTTTCTCTTTGTGGGGGGATGTACTGTTTTTTTCCCCTACGGCGTTATTTCAATCTCTTTCCGACTATTGTCATCTGGCATAAGACTTATATGTAAAAGGGGCCCGAGTTGAGTGCTTTTCTGAAACTTTTTTGACGGCTAAAAAATGTAAATGGGCTTATGAAATTTAAATTTATTTCCAATTCTAATTTTGGTTCTAAATGCCATTTGAGGTCAGGTTTTTGAACTATTTTTATTCATACTGGCCAACATTATTTGCTTCTAGATTGCCCCAGTTGTTCTAGTTTAGGAAACTTTTTGCTGTCGCCAACCACTTTGCGTTTATTTAAACACCATCTTTAGTGTACTCAAAACCATACAAAGCGCCTATCTCACCCTTCTGTTCAAAGTCCGCAACGTCTGCAAAGGGCTTTTAATTCTAAAGTTATACACCTCACAGGCGCTAATGTAACTCTGGTTCTTCTGGCCCCGCGACATTTTTTAGAACAACTTATTTTTTTATTTCTAAAACAATGTGAGGTTATCACATTTCACAACTTTTCCCGTTTTCTGCAATTTTTTAAATTAAAAAGATCCGACCTCCCCCAAACTAATCTTTTAAACTGTAAATTAGGGAATTGTATAATTTCATAATCGCAATATGCAGCTTTCCCTGACGGAAGAGCTCTTAAAAACAGTTGTTTGGGCCCTTTCCCTTATATAAGTTTTCATCAGTGCTCAGCTAGTTTTAAATGAACATAGAGTAATGAATGTAATGCAAGATCGAGCGGATTTTCTCCTCATAAGTAGTTTTGGTTGGTGTAACTCTAATCTATAATTGTCAGCTGCAAAGCCTAACATTTGCTAGCCTTTATCAAATAGTAACCTCCTCTTTCAGTTGAAAGGTTTTAACATTTGTTTTTAAAAA
>CM031606.1:4141849-4154349 GCA_018398815.1 Conus ventricosus
CCCCCCAAACTTTTTTTTGTTTTTTTTTACGAAAAATTGGGGGAGAATAGAATGGATTATTTGGAAAGTAAATTCCGTTATTTCCCCCTTCACGCCAAAGGCTCTTTCCAGTCTTCATGCGGGCCAAATAACCATAGTTTGCACATTTTTTATAAAACAAAATAAAAAGTTAATTATTTAAAACATGGCAGAATTGAAGGTGAAGAAGATTATGATGTTTTTGATCCTGGAGACGTCATGAGTGAAATGATCCCTTTGATACAACATCGCTCAACGCTCTCAATGCGGCATGAAATAACAGAAAGTAAGGCCAGATCATTTTACCAAAGTTTAGGCCTAAACCTCCCGAATTTATAGACCCAAATGATTTTGAATTAAAAGATGACCATTTGTTTGTAAGGAGCGATCAAGGACAACTTGTTCGGCTTACAACTAAACCAGACCCATCAAAGTTTTTAGCCAAGAGTACAATTATACAAAGACTCAGTGTGAAAGATCAAAATCGCCTTGGCATTTCTAAACCAAAATTAGATAGGGATGCAGTTGCTAAACTCAAAAACACACTACAAGAACTCCCGACAGATAACCAAATGCAAAACCATGGAACTTAAAGAATTAAATCAATCAGCAGACGAATTAATAAATGCAATAGAAGCAGAAACCAGTTTTTCAGAAGAAACAGCATTAAAGACTATACACGACTCACCGCTACCCATGCGAGAAATAGCGGCCCTTGATCATGCTTTGAGAAGCATCAGAGGCGAATTAACAAACAATTTTGCAAAACTGGGTGAAATAGATGAGCATATGAAAAGAGAAAAAGAAAAACTCGTTGAGGCTGATGACGCCAACTTAGGGCCTGGTGTTAAAGAAAGAATAACCCAAAGACTAAAAGATCTTGAACAAGAAAGATCAGCAAGACTAGAAGTGTTGTCTACTACCGAGAACAATTACGAACTCAAGTGAGCAGAATAAGAGAAACTATCCAAAGAATTTTATATGAAGACACAACACTAGCAGAACGAATACGAACACTGTTTAGAGAGCAAGGAGTCACATTAGCAAGCGTTATAACGGCCTTAGGATTTGCAATAAGTACACTGGTGATGGCTATTACAGGCGCGGTGGTCAAAGTCCAGTGCCTCCACCACCATCCCCTCCATCACCGCCTGATAAATCATGGGTAAAAAAACAGCTTGATCATCTTGCGGGTTTATTAAAAAATTAGCCAGTAAAGCTATAGACTCTTTACCGGGTATATTAGGGGGTGTTGTTAGCTGGCCTTTTGTCTACTGCAAGCAAAGTAGTTGGCTTTATGGCCGAGCACTTATGGGCATTAGTTCTCTTAATAGTCGGGTTAATATTTAGTAAAATAAAGACCAAGTAATCCTAGGCCAGTTAATCCAAGAACAAGCGCTGTCTTTTCATATTCATGGTCATCGCGAACAGAGTCCGCATCTTCAATGGCCTTTAGGCTTTGGACCTTGGGGATTGGATGACTTATTCTTGGGGGTCATCTTGTTTGGTTACTGCTTGCAATATTACTGGCTCAGAATTTATTTCGTTTTTTTCCGACCTTCTGTTCATTGCCTGCCACAAGGATTTCATTATTGTAGTTTATTATTGTTCCTATCTGGAGCCTGAGGTCAGAAGGCAGCATGTAATAAACCAGTGCCAACAGCAAAGTCTACTTTCGATCTTGCGTATTGTAAAACATTTTGGTACCTTTTAATACTTGAAGTAAATCAACTGTAGAATTAATGGCGTCCTCTAAATTTGCTAAGTATTGTTTTTGTGCGTCAAAGCCAGTGGAAGGATCGGTTATGCTCGATCTTGTTTGTGCTTGCGAACCTAGCAAACACCAAACGTAAGTACGAACAGAGTCGTTTATTCGTTCTATTCCTGCTTTAGTTAGGCCCTTAGAAGTGTCTAAGATAAATGTTTGTCCATGCTGTTTTATGCCTTGCTCTATAGACCCGAGTGTAACAGTTGTGCCTGAAGAGAAAGATGTGTAAGGAGGATTCCAGTCATATTTATACTTCTGTGCACGCCCCAAAAATAAGGGTGCCTAAGCCATGATTAAAATCCAACTTTTGTCTAAAGTCTGTCTTAACATTAATTTTGAATTCGTTACAGATCCTTTCAAAAGCCTTCATGTCTATTCTGTTGCTGAATGGATTAAACGTTTGTCATTTGGTAATGGTGCTTGCAGTTCAGTCAAAATACGTCTGAAGGTGTAATAGAAATGAAATCTATACACTGACCTCACCAAAGGATCAGGATGATTTAAGTGATCAGCATACGACACCCCACACCCAGTTGATGCACAAAACACAGCAAAGTTTAACTGGTTCTGATAAAACTGCATTGGATGACTAAACCACACTTTCGCAATGTAGTCTTTTTTAATAGTGGGTTAAGATATCTGTTTAATGGAGTAACTAACCTTTACTTGAAAGGCGTCAGACTGAGTCACAGAAATGTCAAGAGTATCAGTTGTTATATTTTTAAGATTGTAGTGCGGCCCAGCAGAATATTTTGCATCAGTATATTTAAATGCGCTCATTTTTATTTCGTTTATAAAAAATGTTTGTAACAATAACAACTCAAGACCGTCCTTCGTTTTTAGAACATGCTATTAATAACGAATGCGGAACCAGAACGGTGGCGCTCCATGAAATATTCTACAAAGCCGTATGGTTTAATATAACTGAATCCAAGGAGAATAATAAGGTTCTAAAAGTTGATAAAACAGGGGCCAAAGTTAGCCAGTTAACAATACCTGATGGTTATTACGGGTTTTGCTCACTAAAAGAAGCAATGAGTAACTTTGACATTACTCTCAAACTTAACAATGCAAATCTAAAAACAATGTTAACATTCAAGCCTGAAGAAGAAGGGGGTTACTATTTTGATAAAGAGCTAGCTAAAATGTTAGGCTTTGCAGCTGACAATTATAGATTTAGAGTTACACCAACCAAAACTACTTATGAGGGAGAAAATCCGCTCGATCTTGCATTACATTCATTACTCTATGTTCATTTAGACTAGCTGAGCACTGATGAAAACTTATATAATGGAAGGCCATCAACTGTTTTAAGAGCTCTTCCGTCAGGGAAAGCTGCATATTGCGATTATGAAATTATACAATTCCCTAATTTACAGTTTAAAAGATTAGTTTGTGGGAGGTCGGATCATTTAATTTAAAAATTGCAGAAAAACAGGAAAGTTGTGAAATGTGATAACCTGCACATTGTTTTAGAATAAAATAATAAGTTGTTCTAAAAAATGTCGCGTGGGCCAGAAGAACCAGGAGTTACATTAGCGCCTGTGAGGTGTATAATTTTAGAATTAAAAGACCTTGCAGACGTTGCGGACTTTGAACAGAATGGTGAGATAGGCGCTTTGTAGGGTTTTGAGTACACTAAAGATGTGATTATAAACGCAAAGTGGTTGGCGACAGCAAAAGTTCCTAAACTAGAACAACTGCGCAATCTAGAAGCAAATAATGTTGGCCATATGAATATAAAATAGTTCGAAAACCTGACCTCAAATGGCATTTAGAACCATATTTAGAATTGGAAATAAAATTTGAATTCATAAGCCCATTTACATTTTTTAGCCGTCAAAAAAGTTTCAGAAAAGCACTCAACTCTGGCCCTTTACATATAAGTCTTATGCCAGATGACAATAGTCGGAAAGAGATTGAAATAACGCCGTATGGGAAAAAACAGTACATCCTCCACAGAAGAGAAACCGTTTGAAAGATGCTTCTACAAAATTACAGTTCATTCCGCAAATGAAATTAGGAGACACGTTTCACAATGATATTTGAAATTTCTGTCTTAAAAATGTGAAGAGGGATGGGGTTGTGGGTGTTAGTGACGTCCTTTTTAAAGAATTCTAATTAGCTGGCAAAACTTAGACGTTGACAGTCTTAAATTTTACTGTCGTCATTCTTCACAATGGTGAGGATATTAAGGTCATAACAACAAGCAACAAATCAATATAGTCTAAATAGAAACAATCTTACAGCACTGAATTGGATTAATCTACACATTAGTTTCTTATATGATTTTATTATACTGAACAAGTTTTGACAGAGAGCATGATAAAAACAATAACTGATTAGATTAAATTCTAGTATAAAACTATGGAGCAGTTAAACTTTATGCCAAAAACCCCTCATTGTTCATTGATTTGTGGACAGACTGGTTGTGGAAAAACAATATTTGTCCTAGACCTATTACAAACATTTTTATCGATATAATTTTTGATCATATTGTGATTTCTGCCCAACACTTAAATGGAACAAAGCATATCATGATAGAAGGTTTATATGGACAGATGATGAAATATATTTAGTTAATCCTAGCAATAAACTAAGTGAGTGTTTAGAACAGTTTTATAAACTGTTTGAAGGAACGCAGACACTATTTATTATAGATGACTGTTCGGCAGAAAGAGACATAGTTAAAAAGAGAAACACTTTATCAAAACTAGCCTTCAGTGGAAGACATGCTAGGATAAGTGTGTGGATTTTATGTCAAAAATATAACTCAGTTTTAAAAGACTTTAGAGAACAGTTAAAGACTGTAGTTTTATTTCACATGAAAGACAGAGACTCATTTGAAGAATGTTTGCGCGAAAATGATGTTATTGAAAATGATCAGAAAAACATAGGATTAAGCAAAAACTGAAATCTGAAAACTTTAGTAAATTAGTATTGAAAACGGATAATCCTACACAGTATGTATGTTTGTAGGGTCGTTATTTTTTGGTTATTGAAGTCTTACTTGTCAGAGACAGGGAAATACCAATCCTAGGTCACTTTCGCCCGAAAACTGGTTGAGGGCGGAAGTGAGTTAGGATTGGTATTTCCCTGTTCTCTTGCTAACTTATCTAAACTAGCCATCAGATGTTGTGCTGAGTCATAAAAGGATAAAGAGTCAAGAGTAAAAGTCATGTACTTTTCTGAAGACTGTGCAATGCAGGTAACCCTCTTATATTCAGAAGTCACTGCTTGCATGATAAAATGAGAATCGTAACCTCTTAGGTTATGAAAGAAGATAGGTAGTTTCCATGTCTTAGGGTCAACCTTAAGTTGAAGATTACAATTGTTGTGCGCAGCCCTCTGAACTTTCCAGTAATGTGATCGTGGTCTCTTACTGCGTTGCCTAATAATTCTTTATTGCAAATCCAACAGCGCGTAGATGAGTCATAGCGTTCTTGGTCTTCAGAGTCATATCAATGTCTGAAAGGTTCAGTTGGTTGGAGTAGTGATTGCGAAGTTGTTTCATCTGATCTAAAAATCTGCTGCTGCGTTGGGGGCCTCTGTAAATCTCAGGTGTTGTGTGTTGACCGTCTGACCTAACAACAATAAACGCATAAGAACAGATCTGATGGTGGGTTAATAAGGTTGTTTTTGTTCTTGCTGTTGCGGGCCATAGTACTGTGGTAAGAGCGATTCAAAGTCAGCATAAAACCACGTACGGGCTCATCTGCATTTTGTGTATATTCTTAAAACTAACCTTAGACCCAGGCTTAGGTGTGAGGAGTTTGGTTTCACAGTCTACAAAACTTTTACAATGTTTCTTATGACTGGCAGCTGCTTCTATAGTAGGGATTCTGACCAGACACCTTCTACAAAGCCCTTGCTTAGCATGACCCTTTTGATGTAAAAACCATAAGTCTGCTTATTGTTCTGATTAATACATAATGACTCTTTGTACTATCTGCAAACAGTACCAAGTCTACATGTTTGTTAAGCGGTTCGCCTAAAGTGGGTGCGTTGGGAGAAACCCTTAGAGGCACTATATCAGCTTCTACAGACCATGTGTATATACGTTTACAGTGATTGGTTTGTTTTGCTCTTCAAACTGAGATATACTTTCTATACTTACTGGAAAGTTTATGTTATCAAAGTTCAGCTCTTGCTTATATTGTTCATAATTGGAAACTCTGTTTGCATGATTTTTGACAGGATGTAAATGCGCTAAAACACACCACATAAAACACATGTTGTCAGAATTATGTATGTTTAAGACTACTCGTTTTAACTCTAGCTCTTTGGGAGGGAAGGTAAGAATTGCCAACTATTGGATAGAACTTTGTTTGTCTTAATTTGATTTCAAGGACTGTCCCCTCAGACCATCCAGAACCCCTTAACTTTGCCTCCTCTCTTGCATGGTTAAACTGTGTAAGCATGTAATCAGCCCAGTTAGAGTTAAAGTCGTGATAGCTAATTACTTCTTTCTGCCTTGTTGAAACCCAAACTGGCATGTTAGTATCGTCAGGCGTTATATAATCAATCAGAACGGCCAACAGCACTTTCACTGGCGGCTCGCGTTGAATAGACTCTGGGATTTTAGAGATAGCATGTGCTACGCTTTCATGAACATTTGTGGGGTTAATAATATTCATGTCTACTTCACTGAACATATTGCTTAATTGTTTGTCACTATCAAATATTTCTTCCATCGTATATAGTTTTCCACCCTCGAATTACTTGTGGTCGTCATTTTTAAAGCCACAATATTTACGTAAATCAAAAAAATAAATGTATATAAAAGTAAGTAAAACAGGCTTTTATTCTTCGCCCAAGTGCCGCAACACTTCAAGACACGTTAACCTTACAATAACACCCGCCAATATTTTAGCTTTTTCTGAATCACTACAGTCAATGTTTATCACTTTGATTGCTTCGTTAAATAGTTCACTATTATCTTTTATTATATTGTCTATATCATTCTCAAACCCAAATTCACTAAAATCAATGTTTAACACTTTCATTGTTTCGTCAAATAGTTCATTACAGTTCTTTAAATCAGATTCACTAAGTTTGGCAGCCATTTTTAAATATAAAATAAATAAAAAATAATTGTAAATTCAACTTTTTATTCACAGTCTTTTCTAATCGTAAAACTTGATCTTCATTAAAGCGAATAGCTACTCCTTCAGGGGGGGTAGAAACAGTCAGATTAACATCTTCAGGAGCCATATTATCAACTAATATGGCAAATAATTTTATAATTGGTTGTGGCCAATAATCTGGTATTTTACTGATAGCTTCCAATACATCTTCTCGAATGTCTATACGATTAAAAAGATCAGTAAATTAATTCTTCAAACCTGTTCTTTAACTGATCTTTATCACCCTCCCTCTCCCAATCCAACTCGTAAAGTAAAATTAATAAGCTCTGTAGCTGATTCGGCCTTCATTTTTAAACCAAATTTAAATAATAAATTAAAAAAATTAATTAATCAGTTTCTCTTGTTTTTGTGCTATAGGCATGATCTGGATCACACACACACAAACACACACACACACACACACACACACACACACACACACACACACACACACACACACACACGAGAATCATTCACACAATAGACGGATGGCGCTTGTGGGGAAATGTGAAGGGGCTTTTGTGGTTTACACTTGAATGGCGTAAATTCGCCACCTGAAAGGCAGCCTTTGTATGTGAAGCGGAGCGTAGACAGCAAACGGCGAAAGAGGCAACTACAGCAGCAAAAAAGCCTGATCTCCTCACTGCTGATAACCTTTGACCGCTCTAGGGTGGAGCGCTGGAAACGCTTGGCACTGTGACCTTTGACCGCTCTAGGGTGGAGCGCTGGAAACAGCTTGGCACTGTGACCTTGACCGCTCTAGGCTGGAGCGCTGGAAACGGCTTAGCACTGTGGTCTGACGTCTCTCCCCGTAAAGCCCTGGATCAATAACCAGCGCTCTCTCTGCCTCTGTGTGCCTGCCCTCATCAACTAGTGTTGATTTTTCGCAGCAGTTAGCCAGAATACTGCTTTAATTCTCCAGGACGCTTTTGGATTAAATTTTTTTAAACAGTTTGTTCTTTCAAGCCAATGGTCTAAAAGCAAAGATTGCCAAAGAGTTTACAATTTTCAGCTTTGATCTCATAGTCGGCCTTCAGTAAAACAGGTGTAATTTCAGCCATTTTTTCAGCTTCATAAAAAGGCCCTTCGTCAATCGACTCATAAACAAGTTGCTCTACAAAACAATTACGTAAAAAAGCGTCCAGTTCACTTACTGTCATTTCACTTTTTCGTTGCTTCGTTTCTAAAAGATTTAAGCTCTATTTTGGTTGGGTCGGTTTAGAGCAAGGCTCGCCACGTTCCAATTTTTCAAGATATGAAATCATTTTCCCGATAATAGTTTTTGTGTTTCAATATTATTCTTTTTTGATCATCCGAATAAAGCAAATGCTCAGTTTGGCTTTCTTGAGAATTGGCGTCCATTGTGGTTTCTTGTGAAGAAGGGCCAGCCTCCAAACGTGAATCAGCCATTGTTCAGAGAGAGAGAAAACACTCACGTCTAACCGCTGGGTTGATCACTGCATAAATGAAGGCACGGGCTGTCCCCACAGAATGGTGTCATACCTCCTGTCGATCGGGTGAGCCGCATTGCGCGATGCAGCTGGACGTGCGAGTCTTGTTTGCGTGGCTGCTGCACGCGTGCTCGACGATCAATATTAGAATCGTTCTAATACCGTCAAACCATATAGCTTTTAGTTTCATTTTATATGTCCCTGTAAGAGAATGTAAATATGTTGGTTCACGATCACCCATGTTATTCTGCACGGAAACCCCCGTTTCAATGTGCTAATTTACGTCAATTTTAGAGGGTTTTTGTGTTAATTTTTTTGGAAAACAGGTGTTAAATTTGGCCAAAACTGTTATGTGATGGACGTGATTTGTATGTGAAAATGGGGGTTTTCGGGCAGAATCACATGGGTGGTCTTGAACGAAGATATTTACATTCTCTGAAGTTCAAACACGGCAAGCCAAGTTAGAGGCAAGAGAGTGAGAGATACTGATACAGGAGAGGCAGGCCTTAGATGAAGCAGCGCCTAGGATACGCTTGATCGAGGTGAAGGAAACGAAGCGTGTCCACCTTGAGCCGTTGGGAGAGAACGACGACGTGGACGCTTTCATCGCCCAATTTGAGCGTGTAGCCCAGATGTGCAAGTGAGCGAGACCTCGTGGCCCACACCTCTGATGTCTCTGCTGAGAGGAAAGGCTAGAGAAGCGGTGATGCGGTTAAGTGTGGATGAGTTTAAGCGACAATGATCAGATAAAGAGCGCTCTGTTCAGCCACTTCAGGCTAGATGCTGAGGCCTACCGGAAAAACTTCAGAAGCATCAAGAAGGACGCTGCTGAGACTTTCGCCCAGATGCTGGGAAGGATGAAGCGGTGGTTTTCCCTCTGGTGTGCGGCAGCGGGCAAGGATGAGAATGTGGCAGGGGATGTTAAGGATCTGCTTTTCCAAGAACAGTTTTAACCACTGCTGTCCCCAGAGTTCACGATCGAGGTCCGGAAGACATGCCCGAAAACTGCTGAACAAATGGCCAACAGAAGGTACTTTTTTAGCAGAGGCCAAAAGATTGGGAGGAAGGGGGAAGCAAGACCGAACAGTTAACCAGCCCAACCTGGGTAATAGGCATGAACCAGCAGGGAGCCAGCCCACACAGAGGTCCCAACAAAGTGATGGTGCACTACAGCAGCAGAACAGAGATCAGAAGGGCCTAGATCGACCATAGTTTGTTTCAACTGCAAGAAGCCAGGCCACATCGCAAGGAAATGCCCTGAGCCCCATTCTGTTGGAGCGGTTCATTGTTGTGACCAGCCCCAAGCTCGAGTGGTCCCTACGTTGTGTCGCCCATGCGCTGGAGCAGTGGTACGAGCCTGCGTGCGTTGTAGAAGTTAACGGATCCCCGGGCCAATGGATTACGAGACACTTGTGCCGGATACACTGTAGTGGCCAAGTGGTTGGTACCAGCAGACGCATACACAGAGAGACAGTTCCAGTAGTGTTGGCTGAATCCAGATGTAGGTCTGTGTTACCTGTGGCGGTAATTGAGTGAAGTCACCATTCATCGCAGGAAGTTGGAGGTTTTGGTCATGAATAGCCCTGTGCAAGAAGTCCTGATCGGAAACTTCGCAAAGAGAGTAGGAGATTCCGGTTGGACACGTGTGCCTGTATACGCAGACCCGGCGTTGGTAGGGGCAGTGCAGACACGCGCGCAGAGAGCCAGGGAGCAGCAAGAACCAGTACCACTGCCCGTCGAGGAGTGCATTCTGAACACCTCTACCCAGCAGTTAATCCAGATGCAGGACCAGGATGAAACCTTGAGGAAGGCTCGGAGTGCGTGCGAAGCAGGACGCATTTCCACACCAAGTTTGGACGAGTCACGTACGATCGGAAATCTGGTGTACTGGTCAGGCGGTTTGAGGGTCCCAAGGACGTAGCGAGTCAGATCTGCGTCCCAACTGAACTACGGACCACGGCGATGAAGCTAGCCCACGACGTACCCATGTCTGGACACTTAAGTACCACCCGAACCAAGGAGCGAGTTGGTCACCATTTTTATTGGCCAGGCATGCATGCTGACATTCGTCGGTACTGCCAGTCGTGTTTCCAGTGCCCAGCGTACTGTTGATAGGGAAGAGTTTTCAAGAGTACCCCTCGTGAAGATGCCACTGATGCGGGAGCCGTTCGAGCGGGTTGGGATGGATATCATTGGTCCCATCGTTCCAGCATCCCAGAATGGGTACAGATACGTGTTGGTGATGGTCGACTTTACGACAAGGTATCCTGAGGCAGCCCCCTCTTCGCCAGATCACGAGCAAGTGGGTGGCAGAGGCAGCTTTCAATATGTGACACGAACGGGAGTCCCTGGGTCGGTACTGACTGATAGAGGAACCCAGTTTACTGTCAGATCATGCGGGAGGTCTACCGACTATTAGCCATTCGAGGTCTGACTACCACACCATACCATGCGCAGTGCAATGGTTTAGTGGAACGTTTCAAGGGTACTCTGAAGCGGATGCTGCGCAGACTGTGTCAGGAGAAACCAGGTGATTGGGATCGGTGGATACCA
Organism: Conus ventricosus; assembly: GCA_018398815.1. Taxonomy (NCBI): domain Eukaryota; kingdom Metazoa; phylum Mollusca; class Gastropoda; order Neogastropoda; family Conidae; genus Conus; species Conus ventricosus. The sequence goes on from CM031606.1 coordinate 4,152,766, forward strand.
GCACTTCTGTTTGCCTACCGTGAGGTCCCACAAGAGAGTACCGGTTTTTCGCCTTTTGAACTGCTGTATGGACGCCAGGTGCGCGGCCGATGCAGATATTGAGAGATCTGTGGTTACAACCGGAAAGGCAAGAGCTCCGTACAGAGGCAGAATACGTCGTCAACTTGAGGAACAAAATAGCTGAGTCGTGCGAAATGGCAAGGGAGAATTTGGCAAAGGCAGCGGATAGGTACAAGCGACATTTTGACTTGAGGGCGAAACCCAGGAAGATAGCTGTGGGGTCCAGAGTGCTAGTACTTCGGCCGACCAAGCAAAACAAATTGGAACTGGCTTGGAGAGGTCCATATACAGTACTGGAGAGAGTGGGTGAAGCCGATTACCGCATAGCAGTAGGGGGAAAGACGAAGATTTTCCACGTGAACCTACTGAAGTCGTTCGTCGAGCGTGCTGCAGATCCAACAGCCTCGATAGCAAACGATTGTTGTGCTGGAGGGCCTGATGGGGAAACAGGAACTCCTTTGTTGAGCAAGGACATTCCGACAATTCCCTTGGAGGCCACAGAGGGCCCTAAAGATGTGGTAATACTCACTGAAGACCAGCACTTTAGTAGGAAATTGCACGAGTTAGTGGCCGAATTCAAGAAGGTACTGACTGAATGTGCCCTCATGCACAAACCTAGAAACGTGCAGCATCAATTATCGTCAGACATCCCTATCAGGTCGAAGCCATACCCAGTGCCTTTTGCGCAACGAGAGACAGTTAGGGAGGAGGTCAAAGCCATGATCAGGATGTTTGCGATTGAGCCGTCGACCATCGCCATACTGCTCACCCATCGTACTGGTCAAGAAGAAAGATGGGAAGATCATTTTGCGTTGACTTCAGGAGGTGAATCGCATCGTGCAGTTTGATGCTGAACCCATGCCGGACATCGATACCTGTTGCCAAACTTGGGGAGAAAAAAGGTGTTCAGCAAGATCGACCTCACTAAGGGGTATTGGAGATCCCGATGAGTAGCGAGGACCGCGCGAAGACTGCTTTTGCAACACCGGAAGGACAATTCCAGTGGAAAGTTATGCCATTTGGACTGTGTACTTCAGGGGCAGTATTCACGTGCATGATGAGGAAACTGTTTGCAGCCACTTGAAAGCCCAGATGTCGATAATTTCATTGATGACATCCTGGTGGCCACAATTGATCAGGACAGCCATATAGAAGTTCTCAGGCGTGTGTTCCAGAGACTCAGGGAATGTTCTTTGTCAGCCCGACCTTCAAAGTGTGAGCTGGGAGGACATGAAATTACCTACTTAGGGCACAGGATAGGTGCAGGGAAAATATGGCCGGAGCAGGATAAAATGACCCGCATTATGGATGCGCCTAGGCCTGAGACCAAACGCAAGTGCGGAATTCCTGGGACAAGTGGGGTACAACAGGAAATTTGTGCCCGGTTTGCTGACATTGCCAAACCCCTTACTGATCTCACTAATGAACCGCCAGGCAGGTGAAATGGGACGACGAGTGCGAACGTGCGTTTCCAGCCTTGAAGCAGCATTTCTGTCAACCTCCTGTCTGTAATTTGCCGGTGCC
>CM031606.1:4159349-4191849 GCA_018398815.1 Conus ventricosus
GTTGTTTCTCCTCAGTGACCGTGGAAAGGGGTAATTTGACTCCTCTGCCTTTTCAGTTTAAGAAGAATGCAATCCCAGAAAAAGTTGGCGTGCAATACTGTAGTATGTTTGTTGAGTTTTCAAAAAAAAACAACCAAAGGTGCCATCTAAGAAGCAAAAGAAAATCATAAAAGAGCAAAACAAGCTACATTTTCTTGTGAAAAGTAGAAAATATAAAAAGAAAATCCTCTAAGACACAAGTGCTGAGGGCCAGTTCTTGGAATAATCCGCAAGGGACTAAAATACAACAAACTAATAAATTCCAAGGATAAGTACCGAGCACCGTTCCAGCAACTTACAGGGCAGCTTGGTGTTGCAATGACTGCAAGAAATATTCAATTATAAACAAAGCTTGCTCTTTGTCTTAGATTGAAGAAATAGGGGGAGATACGCATTCATATCAGCAGTGGTTGATGATTCTGCCTAACTAACAGTATGTGCTTGAGTGGGTGAATGGGGAAAAATAAAATAAATGCTTCTCAAAATGAGCCTTCAGCAAGCTTATATTCTCCAAGGGGAGACATCCTCCAATAGGGAGGGAAACTCACTAACATATAACTCCTGGTCATATACCGATATTTCGAAACTTGGTGGTTTCTCCTCAGTGACCGCGGAAAGTGGTAATTTGACTCCTCTGCCTTTTCAGTTTTAAGAAGAATGCAATCCCAGAGAACGTTGGTGTGCAATACCGTAGTATTGTAAATTTTGTCAAAGCCATAACCTAAAATCACAGTCGAAGCCAACAAAAAAAACAGTAAATTATTTAGACATAAGATTAGACCTTAAGGATCATACATACAAACCATATAAAAAACCTAATGACACACCTGTCTACGTAGACATCAATAGTAACCATCCACCCCCCATCTTAAAAACCATACCTAATGGTATAAACAAAAGATTATTAAAACTGTCATGCAATGAGAAAGAATTTAACAGTGCAGCAGCTGAATACCAAGAGGCGCTGAAAAAGTGGCTACAACTACAAATTACAATACAACCCAGATAACAACATGAACAGCAACAGGAAAAACAGGAAAAGAAAAATTATATGGTATAACCCTCCATATGATGGAAGAACAAAAACTAACGTAGGAAAAGAATTCCTCAGAATCCTTAAAACATCATTCCCAAAAGAACATTTACTATCTAAAATATTCAACAAAAATACCGTCAAGCTATCATACTCGTGTATTCCCAACCTTAAAAATATAATTGATTCTTCCAATAAAACCAAAAACAATTCAACCAAAGAGGGTGATGAAAGGATATCTTGTAATTGCACAAAAAAAGACCAGTGCCCTCTGAATAATAAATGTCTCTACAACAATATTGTGTACCAAGCTACGGTAACAACAGACAGTGATAAAGAAACATACATAGGGATCACAGCAAACCATTTTAAAACCAGATATGCAAACCATAAACAGTCTTTCAAAATGAAAAATATAAAAACCAAACAGAATAAAGTAAATATATTTGGAAGCTTAAAAATAAGAAAATATATTACAACATATCATGGAAAATTATAAAAAGAGCAACACCATACAACATCATTTCTAAAAAAATGCAACGTATGTACTATAAAAATTGGCTGATATTATGTAAACCCCACCTAGCATCCCTGAACTCTAAAGTAGAAATGATAAACAATTGCAAGCATAAATGGAAATCTTTGTCAATGCACCATTCCGTAACACGTCCCCCCTGAACGCGCCCCCAAAAAGAAAAAAACCGACAGGCCACGTGCCACACGCACAGAACTCACACGCCCACACACCACAATATATAACACCGGTGCGTGCCCAATTTGTATACCCTGAGGAGAGCGTTAGCTTGAAACAAGCTTGTAGGTTTTTAATTTTCCATTTAAAAATCTATTTTAAACTGGATATTATATATATATATATATATATATATATAAATATATATATATATATATATAATGTGTGTGTGTGTGTGTGTGTGTGTGTGTGTGTGTGTGTGTGGTGTGTGTGTTGTGTTTATGAGGCAGGGTTCTCACATGCAAGGGTGAATTCGAGAAGTTACAGGTTTCCCATCACCCTACCCCCGCACTCACACTGTCATTGTCCACATTCTTTATCTCTCTCCATCCCCTTCCTGCTCTATTCCATCCCCAATGACGTAACTTCTCACTCTTGAGAAATGTGGAGAAGCAATCCTTTCGCCACTGAATTTAAAGTACTCGTTTCACCATGAGAAATCATACCGTTTGAATCAGATGAAATATGGCGATAAAGGTTATTCAGTATGTCAACATTTAGTAGGCAGTTCCCGTGTAAATAATTGCATTTTCTCGACATGTTTAGAGTAGTTTCGGAATCAGTTTTTATTTCTATTGTAGATACAGCTGACTCTTTTGCATGTTTTGCTCACTACTCTGTCGACAAGCTCTTTACCATAGATATTGCAACCAGAATCAGCTTGAAATATATTCATATTATTTAAAATAATGAAATACATTAAGAAATTCATTTCCATGAAACAATTTTGATTTATTTTAATTTTCCTTACTCAAAGCAACTAAAAACGATTCTAGTCAACACAAAAGAGCGCTCGAGCGCCTGAAGCAAGATCTAACGTCAGAATATTACGATTTTTGTCCACTTCATCATAGATCACTCATTTAACTGTAAACTCATTTATACGTCACACAACATATAGCTTGTTCGCACCCTAAAGGTTTCAACAACGATATGAACACGCACAAGAACCAGACTGATCCGAAAAGAAACTATCACAATAAGCTTGCTATCCCCACACGCCTCTTTTGTTTCAAACATTATAATAACAAAGCCTTGTTCTCCACACGGTGATCTCTTGGATTAATCACAGAAGGATTACAGATTTCCTCATTACTATTTATTTGTCCCGTCTCAGACACAGGGTGTAAAGGGAAAAAGTTGTTGTTTTTTAAATGTAATAGGGAAATATTGGGGGGAAATGATTCATTCAGACTAGCTTCAGATTTGGAAGTTAATCAGTTACACTTACGCCGCTTACCCTCAATTTAACAAGTGAAAAAGAATCGTTCTACAGAGCAGACAAAAAGCTCATTAAGCCTAAACCTTAATGTGATGCGATTATCACGTGCCGCACGTTCTTTTCCCTTTACCTTCCCTGGCCCGCATTTGTGGGAGTGTAGGGACAAGGGACTTCGTCTTCATGTTCTGCACATTGTGTGATCAGATCACAGAAAAAATGCTCAAACAAGTCAGGCCACACCGATTTTTGAACAATTCCAGGTGCTCTGTCCTGGAGTTTGACGAGGCTTCAAGTTTTCTTTATGGAAAGAGAAGCGAAGTTGAAGCTTCTAGAATACAATTCCAAACACAGGAAAAAAATAAAGACATATGGCGTTCATTACTTGTCCCACTACCAAAGACATCAGGGAACAGAAATAAAGGCGATGAGTGCCTTTGGGGTTGTCTCAGATTAGTTTGCCTTGTCCCACACTGACCAAGAAAGGTGACTATTGGGTTCCCAGTTTGCTGAACAAGAGTGCTCAAGAAGATGACGTGCCCCGGGTGGCCTGGTGAGGTGACACAGGTTTTATCTTTATGGAACGTTGGAAGGATCCATTCAGTGCTGGTGTCTGTATATATCCTGCACAACAATCATTTAATGTCATCACACTTGATATGCTGTGTGTGCCTTTAGATTCCTGTAACAACAATCACTGGCCTATCATCTAACACTATGCATACTATGTATGTCTAAACATCGACACAACAATTGTTCTCCTGTCAACAACACTGGACACGTTGTGTATGTGCATGTATCTTCTGCACAGCAACCAGACCAGATTCCTTCTATCCATCATTAAACATGCTATGTACATCTAACTATATTCTGCCCAACAACCATTCAGCCTTTGTTTTAACCTTGGGTATATCATGTGTATTACCTTACCAGCCGTACAAGAAATGTCCCAGGGTGCTGTAGTGGCTTCACAGGCTGCTGCGATCAGCTTGGAGAAACCAGATCAGCGGCCAGTGGATGACGGCAGATGGTGTGTACATTCCCAAAGGAAAAAACTCAAGTGACATCAGCCAGTGCAGGCCAATATCACTACTGAACGTCGAAGGGAAAATCTTCTTCTCTGTCATGGCAGCAAGGCTGACCAAGTACCTGATGGAAAACAAGTACTTGGATGTGTCAGTCCAGAAAGGTGGCATCCCAGGCGTGGCTGGCTGTGTAGAACACGCCACAATGATCTGGGACGCAATCAAAAGAGCAAAAACAGAAAAGAGAGACCTGGGCGTAGTGTGGCTTGTTCTGACAAACGCATATGGATCTGTACCCCATGAGATGATACAGTTGGCTCTTGAGATGTACCATGTGCCACAGAACATCCGCCACAAAGCTCAAGAAGTACTTCAATGGCTTTTCAATGCGGTTCTCTACCAAGGAGTACACAACAGATTGGATCAACTTGGAAGTGGGCATTGCAATGGGCTGTGCAATTTCCCCGATACTGTTCGTGTTGGCAATGGAAGTCATCTTGAAAGCAGCAACATGCAATGCAAGACAAACAGAACTTGGCTTGGATGCAAGATGCCCCTCTCAAGGCCTTCATGGAGGACACTACAGTGATTTCACCCAGAAAGACGAGACACGTCATGTGCTGGAGAGGCTGGACGACATAGTTGCCTCATCCAGAATGACGTTCAAGCCAAAGAAATCATGCAGTCTCTCACTGAGGAAAAAAAAAGTGGCCGAATCTCTGGTCTTCAGTGTTGCCAACCAGGCCATTCCAACAGTCACAGAAGAGCCATTCAAGAACCTTGGAAGATGGTATGATGATACGCTGAAAGACACACAAAGAGCAAAATAAACCAAACAAATGTCGGAAGAAGGCTTGGAGACCATAGACCAGTCTGGGCTCCCTGGCATATACAAGGTCTGGTGTCTGCAGTTCAGGCTGATACCAAAGCTCCTACGGCCTCTGATGATATACGACATCTGCACCAGCATAGTGGAGCAATGGAAGCCAAAATCAACAAGTTCACAAGGAAATGGCTTGGTGTCCCACCCTGTCTGACTGCCACAGCGCTGTACTGTCGCCAAGCAAAGCTGAAACTACCACTGGAGGAATACAACAAAGGGAAGATCAGACTTCAAAGCATGCTGGGGGACTCAGAAGACAAGGTGGTAGAAGCAATCAAGCCCCAGCTGAAGACAGGCAGAAAATGGAAAGTTCAAGAGGCGATGTATTCTGCAAAAGAAAGTCTCAAGATCAAGAAATAACAGGACACACACAGACCAACAGACAAGGACTGTAGTTGACCAAAACTGAATGGTGGTCAAAGGCCAAAGGGAAAGCCAAAAGAGACATGATGATTCAGGAGATGAGAAAAGAAAAAGACCCAAAAAGACTCCAAAAAGCAGTCCAGCAGAGCCAGCAAGGGCAATGGACAACGTGGAGAATACACTCAAAGAAGTCTCACTTGGAATGACATTTGGCACCTGGCCCCTCTCAGAAACAGCTTCATTCTCAGATCTGTATATGACCTTCTGCCCTCAAATGCAAACTTGGTGAAGTGGGGAAACACAGACGACCCTGCATGCCCCCTCTGCCATGAAAAACAAACAGTGGAGCATGTTCTAAGCTCATGTAAAGTAGCCCTGGCTCAAGGAAGGTACACATGGAGGCACTACCAAGTGCTCAAAGAGATTGTACAAGCAGTCTGGGCTAGTACCAACACCACAAATGGGAAAATCAGGACTCCAAAAGCACCCGCAACATTCTTCACGCAGGAGGTAGCAAATCATGACCAAGAACAACAGTGCCACTCGGAACATGCAGCAGAGTCTGCTGGACGGGCTGATGACTGGGAGTGCACTGCAGACCTCCCAGAATGGAAGAATCACCCAGAGATCATCAGCATGAGTGGCATGAGACCAGACATAGTAGTCCACTCTCAGTCAACCAAGCAGCTGATCATGATCGAGCTCATGGTGCCATATGAGAACAGAATGGAGGCAGCTCAAATCTACAAGACTGAAAAGTATGCTGATCTGGCAAACAGCTTGAGGAGAGAAGGCTATCAGGTCAAAGTCCTCCATGCAGCAATTGGAGCTAGGGGCTTTGTAGGAACGTCTGCATACAGCCTTATGAAACAGCTCTCAATTGCAGGGAGGGAAAACCCCAGAGCCCTGAAAGCAATGGCAGAAGCGGCAGAGAGGTGTTCAAGCTGGATCTGGTCAAGGAGGAACAAAAGTGAACTTTATAAGCTTAAATTTCCCTACAAATATCAGGTGCCCCAGTGGCTCATGGTTAAGGTGCGAGACATTAAAGTGGACAATCCCAAAACTGAGCATGTCCAGAGGGTCATGGGTTGGAATCCCAGCCATGACTCGTCCCAAGATGGAAAAAAGGGCAGCAGAGGGACATCCAGAGTCATTAACCGGGTGTGGCCCAACCCCCCTAGAGTGTCAGGAGGTAAGGGCCGAAACACTTGCTTGAAGGGGCTTCTCTTCTGAGGACTCTCTGCTGTCACGCTCTCCACGAGTTTCTTTCTACTGTGTGTGTGTGTGTGTGTGTGTGGTGTGTGTGTGTGTGTGTGTGTGTGTGTGTGTGTGTGTGTGTGTGTGTGTGCATATATTACACAACAACAATTCTTTTATGTAGCACAGAACATGCTGTGTATGTTAGTATATTACCGGCACTACAACCATTCTTTTATCTCAACATCGGACAAACTCTGTACGTCTGTATGTATCCTGTGCATCACCCATTCTCCTGTCCTCTGAACATTGGACATGCTAGGTATATCTATATTTATTCTGCACATCAACCATTCTACTGTCATTTTAACACTGGCCATAGAATGGATGTCTGTATGTCGATGGCTTAGACCCCAAAAGGCACATCTTCAGATATAAGTTTGTTTTTTTTACGTAAACGTTTTCTTTCAAGTAGATATATGCTTAAGAAAATACTCTCTTTTGGTCCATTTTTGCTTCTCTATCGCTATGAACACATAAAACCCTACAACATGAAATATGTTTGTTTTTCCAATATAATGAATAAGATTTCGTAGTTTTTGCGCCCAAACAGTATGTCTATAATAATACAATGTCAATTTCCTTGCCAAACCAACTGTGATGAAAAGATGTACTGTTTTGCTCAAAATTGTTCGTTTTTCGGGAAGATATCTTGCGTGAAACCGAAACATCTGCGAAAGTTTTGTGCATGTAGTCGCATGTGTGTGTGGTGTGTGTGTGGGTGTGTGTGTGTGTGTGTGTGTGTGTGTGTGTGTGTGTGTGTGTGTGCTGTGTGTGTGTGTGTGTGTGTGTGTGTGTGTGTGTTGATGTTCGTGATGATCACCAATCGCCAGTTCCTTATGCATCAAAGTGTAAAGGGACTTCTGACACCTACCCATCCGCTTGTGAAGGCTTGCCAAAACGGACTTTGGCGAGTCATTTTAGAAGACGACTCATTCTTCACCTTAAAAAGGGGAAGGATGAGTTACAGGTGTGGTGGAGGACAGGTTAGAGACGGCTCATTTCACCTGAAAGGGGAAGGAGGAGTTACAGTGTGATGGGAGGACATAGAGGACGCTCATTCCTCACTGAAAGGGGAAGGAGGAGTTCAGGTTGTGGAGGGAGGACATAGGAGACAGCTCATTCATCACCTGAAGGGGAAGGAGGTGTTACAGGTTGGTGGGAGGACATAGAGACGAATCACTTCATCACATGTAAGGGGAAGGAGGAGTTACGGTGTGGGGGAGGAAATAGAGACGACTGATTCCTCACTAAAAGGGAAGGAGAACAGGGGTTGGGGGGAGGAAATAGGGAAAAACGGCTCATTCATCACTAAAAGGGGAAGGAGGAGTTACAGGTGTGGGGGAGACATAGGACGGCTCATTCCTTCACCTGAAAGGGGAAGGAGGGGGTTACACAACACAATGTGTGGTGGGAGGACAGAGGGCCGCAAGGAGGGGTGGCGGGAGTGAAGCAGCAGGGGAGCCTAACCATTGCAGGTTCTTTCGAGAAGAGACAGAGGACAGACAGAACCAGACAGACAGACAGGGACAGACAGAGAAGAACTCAAAACTCCAGAACTCAGAATTCAGAGCTCAGTCGTCCTATAATTATTCCATCAAGGTTAAAATTTAGGTAGCGCCCTGTCTCTTTCAATCTGTCCTTGCTAAGCAAATGATGCGTTGAGTATATATAAGGAAAGAAAAGAAGAAAAGGAAAGATAAGAAGAAACGAAAAGGGGAGGGAAAAAATGTGACAGGCACAGTGGATAATAGCGACATAATTCACACACACCACTAAAACACACACCACACCACACACACACACACACACACACACACACACAAACACACACCACACACACAACACACACACACACACACACACACACACACAAAGGTCGCGCACGCACGCCACACACGCACAACGCACGCACGCACGCAAGCACGCACGCACGCTAACGAACTTAGGACACACACTCACACAACACACACACACACACACAACACACACACACACAACACACACACAACACAAACATCGACACACACCACACACGTGTTTCAGATTTGAGTTTCATCAAGGAGGCGTCAAGCGTGCGGCTAAGTCCATATACGCTCACCACATTGCTAAGTTTGAGACCACGCTACGAATAATTTTAAGCTGATGGATAATGAATTAACAACGAAGATAATAACATTAAAGAAGAGGGTCTAGCGGATACGACTTGGCCGATGTCTGGACCTGCGCATTTGTCAACGTGCTGGTCAGACCTTGAGTGCTCCTAACATTGGTTGTGCCTTTTTTCCATATACGTGTTTGATTTGTGTGATATGAATATGTACCATATGTGAGTGTATGGATGTGTGGCATGGGCCTATGTGTAGTGCGCGGCGCATGTGTTTCTGCTTGTATGCGTGGGAATGAGTGTGTGTGCGTGTGCGTGCGTGTTTGTGTGTGTGTGTTTTGTGTGTGTGTGTTGTGTGTGTGTGTGTGTGTGTGTGTGTGTGTGTGTGTGTGTGTGAGTTTGTGTGTGTGTGGTGCAGTGAGTGTGTGTGTGTGTGTGTGTGTGTGTTTTTGTGTGTGTGTGTGTGTGTGTGTGTGTGTGTGTTGCGCGGCGCGCGTACGCGCACCGCGTATGGGTCTGTTGTCGCGTGTGTGTAACTGCGTGTTGTGTGCGCACTGTGGTTGTATTGTGGATTTTTTGTGAGCATACCAGTATCTGCATACTGTATGTGTACATATATAAAGCTATTGTGTGTGTGTGTGTGTGTGTGTGTGTGTTGAGAGTGTGTGTGTGTGTGTGTGTGTGTGTGTGTGTGTGTGTGTGTGTGTCGTGTGTGTGTGTGTGTTTTGTATGTGGGGGTGTTACGATGTGCGTGTGTGCATGCACTGGTGCGTTAATGTTTATGGAGTGTATGTCGGCGCACACGTGTTGGTGTGTGGATGTGCACATATTTGCATGTGCATATGTGTGTGTTTGGAGCGTGCGCTGTACCGCGCAAATGTGTGTGTCCTGACAACTGTTCACACAACAGTCGCCCACAAGCGTATCGCTGCCACCAACAGCTAAAGAGAGATGAATAAGACAGGGACGACCCGTCGATATATTCACCAAGTAAGTTTTTGATTCTGAGTCTTAAATACTTTTCTAATGACGTATACTTAGATTCTGAAACAGATTTCGTGAATCGGGCCAGAAGAATACAATATGTCAAAATCAATCACAGTCATTTGCCTATACACTCTTAAAGATTTCTTATATATCAGTAAACTAAAAATTGCTAATGAGCTGTCATTTTTACTACTCCAAGTCTGTGAGCAAGCACCAATGCTACCTTTGATATAAATTTGCAAATAGAGATCCCAAAAAGGATTCACATATATATTGAAAAATGTCATCGTTATTCATTTAGAAAATTCATACAAAAACTATTTGAACATCTTTACGGACAGTTCAGTGCTACGTAATCTAGAAACCAAGAGCAGCTTTTAATATTACCTGATTCAAAAAGTGGAAAAGCTGTACCATCTTGGTAAAAACAATTTTTCAAGATTCAGTGCTGAACTTGTCGCCATTTGATGTCTCTGCACCATGTCGTCTTTTTTCTATTAAATCTTGTAAAATTATCAGTATGCACCGATTCTAAATCAGCCTTAGCGCTATTCAGTCTTCCTATCCAAAAGTACGTGTAAGATGGTTAAAGAAATAATTCATGTCTTACATTTCGTGTCAGCTAAATGCATTACAGTTAAGTTTCAAAATGGAGTGACTGATCGGCGGCGAACGAAGCAAAATTTTCGAAATAGAGTTGGTGTTTTACGCAATGACATTGACAACAAAGCACATGACAAGACACGATGCATTTTCAAACCCACTTGGGGTCTTATTCAGGCGAACAAATAAATCACATTTTAACATTTGGGGACAGTTCAAAGCAACGAAAAAACAAAAAAGGAACGAAAAATGAACTAATATGTTGTTGGTCATGTGGTGGGGGAGTAATTAGTTACAGTTACATTTTGCTGGGTACCTTCTCCTTTGTGGAATTTCAGCAAATCAGGGCGATTTTGGCTGAAAGGATAGGCAGACCGAAATGTCGAAGGATCTATACACTTGACATTTTCCCTTAGATTTTAGTGAATGATATTCTTTAACAAACGAAGGGTCCAGTAAAAATTTTAGAAATGTATAAGAAAACTCGAAATTAACTATTACCACAAGTGATTAAACCAATTCTGAAAAAATTCTATTGGCTTCATCTCTGACCCGGACCTTGCCTCCATTCGAGAGAAATACAAAGCTTAATGAACAGAATGCGTTGAATTCACTTCGAACAAAATTCAGCAAATATGTTACATTGTATGTGTGAGAAGACTTCGTATTTGAACATCTATTAATTTTCTGTTCCAAGAGCAAGTAGGTTATTAGCAAAACTGGTGAACGATATTTCATCTGATGGATACAGCCCCCTTTACCATTCATGTCTCTTTCTAGAGTTGTATATGACTGGTTTTATCTTTAACAATTTGCAAAAGTTGTCACATTGTTCAGTTGAAATTTGTCGTTTAATATTGTTTAAATTTTTCTGAGTGGTTAACCGTTCGTCTTTACACTATGATGTCATGCTTCGTATACCTATCCAAAATATGAGTGACAGTGCATCAAGAAAATGTCAAAGTGGTCCATTGGCGCTCTCCTTATAGTTACATTTTTGTGTTAATTGGATTTTTTTTTAACTTAAAAATATGTTTTACCGAGATGCGGGAGGGGGAAGGGAGTTAAGTATTTGCAATTGTGATTGAATCATACAGGCATGCACTTGTTCAAACAGACACACACAGACACAAACACACAAAAACACAAAGCGCCGACCGTCCTCACATATGTCGCATAGCGGCACAACAATCAAACACTTTTACATGGTCTGATATCACTTTTAGTTGGCGCAATTTAACTCTGTGCCATTTATCTCTCAAGACATTGAGGAAACCTTTCGAATGAAGCACAATCTCTTTAAATGAGAAAAACCAGCGTTATTTTTTTATTTCTTTTCTCATATCTGAGTGACAATTATTTTTTTTTAAAAAAGGCACGATAAATAATAAGCACTGTCTTTTTAAATCGAACAAATGAAACTGTTGTCATTGAATACTTCCTGGGGCATTCATCACTATTCCTAACCCCGGTTCTGAAAAGGCACTTTATTCACTTTATGAGACCCAGTTTTTTTTAATTTAAAAAAATCCTTTTCCTCTTCTAAAGCTTCATATCACTAGGCTTGATAGTTGCCTCTAAACGGGGCACTGGGGTTAGCTTCAGATCTTCAACAAGTAATAATAATTTCAAAATGTGCCTTATATACAAAGGGTATCTGCCCATGTCTCACTAATGATAACGGTGGTGGTTGAACATTTTGCGTACTTGAAGGAAACGACATCATAGTATCCGTAGTACTTTCATATGACAATTTTACGTTCTTCCCCAAAATTTCAGCTGAATAATTTTGAGAAGAAGGGTGTTTGATCTGTCGTACCAAACTTTGTTCCAAACTATACCACAGTCTGTACAATTTCGGTCTTTCATCTAGGATTCATCAGAGCATTCCGATTTACGAGTCAAACGGCACTAGTTGATATCTTTAATATGCAATGTAGAGCTTCGACTTACAGAGTAGATGTTTTTGATTCAAGGATTACTGTGTAAATATGTGGTCTGTGGTGCTGCAACTGGTTCTAAAACTGATTGATCTTCACTTTATTTGTCTCAGTTTCAGCCCATTCAGTTAAATCTTGCATTTAGTACTCTAAGTGTAGATTTTTACTTAAAATGTTGGTACGTGATAATCCACGATAGTTGTCGGGATTGTTTCAGTCTCCTTTATTATTAGTATATATATATACTATATATATAGTAATATATATATCTTTATATTTTTATATATATATATATATACTACTATATATTAATATATATAATACTATATATATAAAATTCCAAGATAAGTTACTGAACACACAATGCCAGCAAACTTACAGAGCCAGCTTGCGATGTTTGACAATGACTGCAAGAACATATTCATATTATAACAAACTTGCCTTTATTGGTCTTAGATTGTAGATATAGGGGAGTTCAGCATTCATATCTGCAGCTGAAGTTAATACTGCATAACCTAACAGTATGTGCTCAAGTGGGTGGATGGCGGAAAATATATAAGAAATAAATGCTGATTCAAAGAAATGAGCCTTGCTGAATTCGAGGGAGTCGTCTGCCTCGCTGTCACGTCCACTGTCCCGTCAATGCCCCTCTGGTCCAAGATGGTCCCTCCTTGTCCAACTCTGCTGGCCGATCTGCGATGACGGAGGTTGTCCGTCCTTGGTCCGGGATTTCTGCTACCACTTCGCATACTTTTGAGGAGACATCGCCCCAAGTACATCAGAGTGAGGAGCAGACCTACGTATGGTATCCACCGTCCGCTCTGAACGGCGGTACGCATGGCGCATTTCAGGGCGAGTTTTCATTCGCTCTCTTCGACATGAAGCTTGAAAAATATACAGCAGAAACAAGCTAGCATGACGTCTGAAGACAAGCTGGTACGGAAGGCAAGCCACCTTACACATTATACCTGCTAATACTTGGCACGAATTGACTTGTTACAGTTCGATTCTGGTATCCTAATTGAGCAATTTTAAAAGCTGCCAGCCATCTGCCGATGTTCAGTTCATGTACCTTTTGGCAATTAAAAGCGCAGACATCTGAGATGTACAGCTTTTATGTTTATTGGCAATTAAAGCACAGCCAATCTGTAGATGTAAAGTTATGTACTAATTGGCAATTTTAAAGCCGCACCTCATAATGAGATGTTGATGTACAGGTTCTGTATATTGCCCAATTAAAGCGCCACAGCCATCTGAGATGTTCAGTTTCTGTTCTATTGACATTTAAACGACCAGAAATATGTGATGTACAGTGTCTGTAATATTGGCATTAAAGCGCTGCCCATCTGAGATGTTAAGTTCTGTACTATTGGCAATTATAGCGCCAGACTTCTGAGGATGTACAGTTCATGTACTATTGGCCATTAAAAGCGCTGCCATCTAGAGTTGTAATGTTCTGTACTATGGAATTATAGCGCAGCATCTGAGATGTATGTTCATGTACTATTGGCATTTAAAGCCGATGCATATGTGATGTACAGTTCTGTACTATTGGCAATTAAAGCGCAAGCCATCTGAGATGGTACAGTTCTGTATTTTGGCAAATTTAAAAGCGCAGCCATCTGTGTTGTACAGTTCTGTATATTGGCAATTAAAGCGCAGCCATCTGAGATGTACAGTTCTGTCCTATTGGCAAATTAAAGCGCATGGAACTGCCATCTGACGATGTTAAGTTCTTGTACTATCGGAATTTAAAAGGCGCAACGCCCAAGCATTATGAGATGTTCAGTTCATGTACTTTGGGCAATTAAGCAGCAGCAATCTGCCATGTTCAGTTCATGTTGTACTATTGGCAATTAATAGCACAGCCATCTGAGATGTAAAATTCTGTCCTATTGGCCAATTAAAGCGCACCTTCTGAGATGTACTGTTCTGTACTATTGGCAATTAAAAGCGGAGCCATCTGACAGATGTACGTTACTTAGTAATATTGGCAATTAAAGCGCAGCCATCGAGATGTTACAGTGCTGTAATATTGGCAATTAAAGCTCAGCCATTGAGGATGTACAGTCTGTAACTATTGGCAATTTAAAAGCGCTAGCCATCCTGTGATGCTACAGGTTCTGTATATTGGCAATTAAGCGCAGCCATCTGAGATGTACAGTTCTGTACTATTGGCATAAAGCGAGCCTTTGAGATGTACAGTTCGTGTATCAATGGCCAATTAAAGCGCAACCATTCTGAGATGTACAGATTCTGTACTATTGGCAATTTAGCGCAGCCATCTGTAGATGTATCAGTTCTGTACTATTGGCTATTAAAGCGCTGAAATCTGAGATTACAGTTCTGTACTGTTGGCAAATTAAAGCGCAGCCTGTTTACTGAGAATGGTTTCCAGTTATGTTACTATTGGCAATTAAAGCGCTTGCCAATCTGGGACCGTACAGTTCTGTAATTTTGGCAATTAAAGCGCTGCCATCTGAGATGTACAGTTCTGTATATTGGCAATTAAAGCGATGCCTTCTGAGATGCGGCTTCCCGGCTTGATGTCCGAGAGAGATGAGTGAGAGAGAGAGACGAGAAGAGAGAAGAGAAGAGTGAGGAGAGAGCAGAGACAGAGAGAGAGAGGAGAGAGAGAGAGATGATGAGAGAGAGAGGTGAGGAGAGGAGAGGAGAGAGAGAGAGAGAGAGACTCGTGACTCGTGACTCGTGATCGTGACTTTAATGTGAGGCCATCAGCTATTCACATGAGTACGCAACAAGAAATAAGAAAGAAATACAATGTCATATAATTAGAAAAAATTTACATGACTGCAACAAAACATCCTTCCGTGTCCAGTAGGCCTATGTACATGCAAAAAATTCCATCTTAATTATAACAATTGCTTCTTAGACGTTCTTCATTTTAAAATAATATAGGTATATCTATTAATTTTTTAAAACTCATGATTTGAATGCCGCCGTACCAGCATGCAAAACAATGTTATCTATATACTTTCCCCCATCGTATTTCGCCTGCACACAGCGGAAACCTTAAACATCTGCGTCGCACAACTCTCCAGAAGGCGTGCTATTTTTTAAGCATCTTATGTTTACTATGTTTACGCTGGCGCCTCTAACGTGCGAGGAAGAAAAAGCCCGAATCTTGGGTCTGCCATGATAACCTTTGACACTCAGTGTGTGTGTACTTATGTGGTTCCTGTCATGTGGTGTTGGACTTGTGTTGTTCGTGTTCCGTTGGATTAAGCATCCCCATGGATAAATTACTAAAACCTTAACGCTTTCAGGTTAGTACTTTCCTTCGATTATTATCAAATCTTTAATGTAATTTCCCTATTCTCTTCAGCCAGGTTTTATCATGTTCTGTAGGAATTGTGACACTTGCATCATACACATGTGCTAACCTAAATGCCTGTTGGCCGGAGGAGTCTCTTTACGTGGTCAAATCCCTTAGAATTAAAAAAAATTGAATATTCAAAGCGCCGTCGGCAAAATAACAAAATTGAATTTAATAGTTATCATGGGACAAAAAGTTCAAAAACCACACTTATGATCTACGGGGGCTCAGCCCATTTCTTAGCAGACGATACAACCTCCTTCCAGTTCACCTCTCACGCCCGCTCCCCCTCCCTTCTATATAAGCAGAGAGCCGTGTTGAAGGAACGAAGGAACGCGCCGAGCTCGCGACGAAGGGACTGTGGGTGTGCTGCCGTGTGTGGCTCACGCGACTGCATGCTGTCAGCTGATTTACATGTTGACATACTGCACTAAATCCTTTTTATACTCGTATTTACTGGTTTACCTTATTTGTATACTCATCACTATTTTGGTCAATTATATGTCTGTGTTTCTTTTGTAATATTTCGTAGTTTTACTGTGTATTATGATAAATAACGCGAATTATTTACTTATTCAAACCTTCCACTTCCCAACATGTTTCCTTATATTATATTAAAATTATTTAATTTATTTTTTTTTGAGAATTATATCACCTTTAACATTACTCATTTGACTTAAAACCATTCGTAATTTCCTAGCCTAACCCCCGACCACTTTTATTCCCTTATAGTGTATGCCAGTCTCTGCAGTTGCTTCCTCCAAGACCCCTCCCTCCATATTCCTATTTGCTTGGACGTGCATCTTGGTCATATCAATTTTTGGTTATAATTAAACTTATTCCTCTTGTTTACCTTAATTGTTATACTCTTGCTACTGCATATTATTAGTTTTACATTCAATTCTACTAACCGCTTATCCAATCAGGCTCAATCCCTCTCAATCTCTCATACCTCGCACACATATAATATATATATACACACACATACACACATATACATACACACATATATACTTACATATATATACATATATATACATATACATACATATATATACATAACACACACATACATAAATGATACTTCTTATTCCCATATGGTGTTAGCCATACATGTACACCACACACATTGCCACACAAATATAGATATTTATATATATATATATATTATTTTATATATTTACACTATTTATTTATATATCATTTTTATATAATATATTTATTTATATTTTTATATATATCTTATGTTCTTCCAAAATATGATATACTATTATGTTGTTACTTTACATTTACAAACCTTGTTCATGTTCATATGAGAAATTCATACTCATAATCCATTCTATTACGGCCTCATTCTCCCTTATTTACATTAACATTTGTACAATACCATTTCATATTCATTAATTTCACATATTTTCCTTATAAAAGACATAATTTTCATAATTCAATTCTTTCATTTTTTATATTACCATTGTTTTCTAGTTTCCCTCTTTTTTTACCACTGGTCTGGTCTTTTCCACCCCAATTCTTTCTTTTTTTTTTATTAACTTATCCCTTAATGCATTATAATTATGTACCCATGGACCTTTGTCACGCTTACACTCCATGAGGATACATTAATTGACATAATATTCTTTTTTGTGTTCATATAACATATCTTTCGTAAATCTGGTTATATCGACAACCCCAATCACCAATTTTTCATGCTTCATTCAGGTTTTCATGTTTAATAGCCATAACCAGAAACACTTCGAGTTTAAATTTCATGGATTCACCTTCTCCTGTATTATATTATCACCACTCGTCCTCTTGATCATTATTTATACTACATTACTTATCATGTTCGTTGTGTATATTACATTGGAAATTAACTACTCACACATATTTATTTATGTATATATACAAACCAATTACACACACACTATATATATATACATTCCTACACACACGCACTCACATGCATGAATGTACACCCAACATATTAAACTTTATATATTAGTTACACACACATATAACTTATATATGCATACACACACACATGCATATATAACCACACACGTATACATGTAAACACATTTTGAATTCAAGCTATAAATCACAGAAGCAAAAACCAAGTCTATTTATCTTTGTCTTATATTTATTATATAATGTACATATATACATACAACACACACACATATTACATTCTATACTGACATATACACAAAACTACATTCATATATTGTATTATATATTGTACTATATATATATATATATATATATTATTTATATATATATATATAATATTATATATATTTATATATATATATATATATTTATACCAAACATACATACACATACTCACACATATACATATATATACATTACACACATACATACATACCCAAACAAATATATACAACACATAATACACATACAACATATTCTGCCCACATGCACATTTTTACAGTCTTGGTTCATGGTTCTCTTTAAGTATTTCATACTCCATATCAATTATAATAGCCTCATTCTTCCTAATCTCATTCATAGTTGTGCATTTTCCATTATATTATATATTCATTACACATGTTTTCCACAAGACATACATTTCCATAACTTCCATTCCTTGTCCTATTATATTCATTCACATTCCTCATATCACAAACCTTGTATTCTGTTTTATATATGTATCTTTCATCAGGCATCTTGTAAATAGTCCCTGTATTGATTCACTTATGAGTATACAATTGCATTTGTTCATGATATGAAATCTCTTCGTGAATCTGTTCATATTGTCTCAAATCATAATGAGTACTCATTCAGGTAGTCATATACTTTCATATATTGAAAAAACACCTTCATGTGTTAATTCATGATTCAACCTTCTCTAAATCTTATGTTGTCACCACACATGTTATGTGTTATGAACGAAGAATATATTCTTATATTTTATACATAACATTCACCATTAATCATTGCATTAGATACACATACACAAACAGTTTAAATTCAAATATAAAATCCAAAGAAGCGCAAAAACCAAGTTCTTTTCTATGTCTTATAATTGGGTTTCTCTGTATTTTAATGCATATAAAGTATACAATTGCTAGGTCACGTGCTCATTTAATATTTTATTTTGTAATAGGTTTCTTAGTGTAATTGTATTACTTTTATTTCTATATTGCTTATAAATATATTTCTCCCTTAATTGTCATTAACATGGACATATCTTAAAAAGTGTAACTCACGGTTTTATTCTGTTGGACAAAAGGACATGTTGTAATTGCATCCTTGTCTGTGAACTTTTTGTATATGTGTAATCGTTTACCCTAAGTTTAGTATCTGGTGTGCCTTTCTTAATTTCGCTTTCGTGATGTCATATAAAAATATTTTTCAGTTTGATGCACGGATTTGAAAGAGCGGTAGTATTAAAACGTTCGCTATTTTCTTTTTATCATGCCTGTTCTGCTTATGACAATCAATCATTCTTTGTTTAATACTGAATTAATCGGTTCCTCATCTGACTACCCCTTAGTTTTGCCATACTTCTGAAAAGCCATGTATGTCTAAAACTGTGTTTTCTATTTCTATTGCCTTTTTTGTGTTTTTATTTAATTTCAAGTCTTTTCTCTTTAATATGCTTGTTTGGGGAGTCTGTTTGGTTCCTTTTAAATAATCTTATTCCAATACTTAATTTGCCTTATTTGTGCTTTCTATGCATCATAGGGTATATACCAACTCTCATATTATTAAATATTGGGTTTTCTTGCCAACCACCCTTATATTTTTTCAAGTGCGAATGGTTTATTTTCTATTGCTCTTTGTATCTAGTTAGACCCCATGCTTCTGCTGCATATATGAGTATGGGTTTTTGAATGCAGAGTGTATTTAAGGGTGTGGGTGTTGGTTTGGTTGAATGTGAGTGTGGAGAGTTTAGTGTAAGTGGGGGATGGTGTTACTTCTTGCTGTGACTCGGAGCATCGTCCGTGAATTAGTAAGTTTGTTGTATGGGAGTTAAGGTTAGGGGGGGGGTGGGGATTGGGTTTAAGTTCGGTAGAGCTGTTAAGGGGGTAGTAGGAGTGGGAGTGGGATGGGGTGGTAAGGGAGAAGGGGGGCATATTGTGAACAACTTTCAATTTAAATAACTTTTTTTTGGTTTTTTGTAGATTTTACTGTTAAACCTTTGCGTATGCCGTAGGGAAGAGGGTTGGGTGGGTGGGATTATTGTTGTGTTTTGTTTGGTAAACATGAATGGGTCGTGTTTTGAATTTATGCGGATTATCGATTGCTGAGGATAATCAGACAGTGTCCATGGTGTAAATTTTATTCAATTGATCCAGGTTGTTTTTTTTTGTATTACCAGGTATGCCTTTTATTTGTGACCTTTGTAAGAACCTATGTGTTTTTTAGTGTGTGTTGTAGTGATTGGAGGGTATTCTTTATTAAGGGTTGATAGAACGGATGGCGATGAAGAGTATCATTGGAGGTGTGTGATGGATCAATGTCTTAATTTCTTATTTGAAGTTGTTGGTGTGGGGTGTGTAATTGGTTTTTATTTTATTTTGGGTGCTGATGGGGGGTGTGTGTATGTGGGGGGAGGGTGGATGCAGGAATGTGGGGGGAGAGCGATTGGGTACTGAGTGATTTGTGATGGAGGTTGATTATTCATGTATGCCTTCCTTATTTTTTATTCTAAGTACTGAACAAGTTGTGGGGCTTTATTGTGCTTAATTGTTGTTATTCGTGGAAAATGTGGTCTAATGTTGATATCCCTTCTAAATCCTGATTGTTCCTGAATTAATTGTGTCTCGTTTCTGCACATTTGTTAAGTATTTTGTGGTTTATTGCTGTAAAATCTTTACTTATAATGCATAACAGTGAAATCCCTCGATAAATTCTGGATTTTGATTATCGCCTTTCTTGTGGAGTGGTACAATTACTGCCACGTTGACCATCTAAGGGAAGTAACTTTCTTGGAACAGTTTGTTATATAACTTAGTTTAAGATTTTGGTATATTTTGCTAGTAGCTATTGTTTTTAGAATTCTGGGGGGATTTCATCTAATCCTGGGCGATTTTCCTGATTTCCGTTTGTTTTTTGCTAAAACCTACTTCTTGTTCTGTTATTTCCCCAATAACTCATGTATATAATCTCTTCCATATTCACTGCTCTTCTCTTACAATAGCTCCTATTTGGGGGTTCCAATATGCTTTCAAATGTTCTTTTCCATTAGTTCCGATGTTAATAATGGTTAATTTATTTTTCTTTTTCTTAATGTTTTTTATTGGTACTCTCAGAATTCTGGCTATCCTTCTGATTTTGCATAAGTGTATCCAAATATCTGTCCCTGTATTGTTTTTTCTTTCCTCTAATACATTTTTTGATAAAAAGTTCGTTTGTTATTTTATATTAACTTTCTGTCTTCATATTTAATAGGGTTTTCTTTTTATCTATTAAATTAAGTCTCACAGGGCTTGTCTTGTTTTTTCTTTTCCATTTAATACTTTATCATACCACCCATTTGTGGGTTTTTTGTCCCATCTGGAACCTGGATATGTTTGCTATACAATTCTTCAGAATTTCTTTAGTAATTGATTAAATTTATTCTATATTGTATCTATGTCTTGATCAATTTTCCTCCTTAATTTGTTCTAATGTTGCTTGTGCTCTTTTCAGATTCCTGAAATTTATGGTAGATTGTATTTGCATGTAGTCCCATTTTATTTTTTTTGTAATGTTCTCTTTTGTTTGTCTTTCTTGAATATCATGCTCTCGTACTGATAGCTCCATTCTTATTGGCATATGTGAGAATCAATTCTTTAATCACTTAAACAGCAGTCAAACTTTATCGATTATTTCTATCGGAGCAATACATAGAAATCTATAGCCTACTTCCTTTCCGAGAAGACTGTGATGAACTGTCAAAGTTTTTCATATTAAGCCATACGGGGAGTTAAATTAAAACTTGCGACACAAGTTAGATGAGCCTTTTGCCGTATCCATTGATGATGTTATCCTTTTGACTTGAGGTGCATACACAATTATGTTCTCTGTCGATATAATCTTTTCATCCTCAATATTTATTCCATTCCCCAATACGAGCATTTAAGTCTCCTCCTATAAATATATAAATATTCATTCCCTTGTTCAATTTGTGTACAAATATATTGTTCTATCATTTTTATAGTACAATCATTAAATCCTTGTCTGCATAATAACGGCTATCAACCGGATGTACATAACACCAAGAAATTAATACATCTCTGTCGCAATTGTAACAAAAAAAATTTTTTTTGTAGCTTCACACTTAATACATTTTCTTATTAGTATGATCAACTCGGAATGTACCCAGATAATCCTTCTTGATCAGCATTATCAATACGCCAGAGGTCTGCCCATTTTAGTATATTTTCTGGCCTGGAAATAAAAGATGTAGAAATTCCTGGAACTTTGTTCAAAATCAAAATGTTTTAGAGTGAATGTCTCTGATAAAACAACAGATGTCAAAAGCAGTTATAATTCAAAAAAATCAGGATCTGACATTTTCTCAGCAGACCTTCGTCATTAAAACACATGAGGAGATTTTTTATTTTTTCCTCTACTTCCTTATCACTTGTGTATTTGTGTATGGCCCTTGGCCTTCCCCTCATTTTTGTCTTTTTTTTGCCCTTCCTGTGTGTGTTAGCTTGAGTGTTCTGTACTTGTTTATTGCCCATTCATTGTCTGCTTGCGTTGATCCTAGTGTGTGCTAGCTTGCTGTGCGTGTTTTCATTTTGCCATTGTCCCTCTTTTGGCCTGCGCACCTCTATTTCCTTTATCGCTGTTCCGTACTCATATCTGGACACCCCTTATCTTTGTCTATCCCATCTCTCTTTCATCCCCACTGACCATCTCTCTTCATCCATACTTCTGCACCTCTTTTTCATCATCTGTGTTTCTTCGCGGTCTCCTGCTCTTTCGGTCTGAAAGAGACCCCTCAATTCCGCAACAATTTCCAATTTCATCCCATACCTACTGCATGTCAGGCTCACTTCCGCTCTCACCTTCACCTCCATCGTTCTTCTTTCAGCCTTCTTTCTGGCAGATTTCTCATCTCTGCTTCATTCCTTTGCGGTTCCCACTCTCCCGCTCCTCTTTCCTGTCTCTTTTTATTTTTTTTTTTTTTTTTTCTCTTCCCTGTCTTTCTTTCCATTCTTCCTCCATCTCCTTGCTCTCTCTCTAACACTCTGTCTGTTCTCTCACCCATACGTTTCCCTCTCACTCACGCCTCACTCCCATGTCGTCCCTCTCTTTCCTCTCTCTCTCCCCTCTCCAATCATTGTCCGAGTCCCTGCTCTCGTTTTCTCATATCTCCACCACTCGGTTCTGTCTCTCGGTCTCTGGTTCAACGTCGTCTCGTTCCTCCTTCAACATTGGAGGGTCCGGGAAGTGTACTCTCCTCCTGTATTCTCTGCTGAGTTGGGAAAGCTCCATCGGGCACAAAAGATGTTAATGGGTTGTCCTTTGATTACACCTTTTCCCTGTAAATGTACCAAGTCTTGCCTTCTTCTCTCAGACTTTTCAAAGCAGCTGTCTGCCTCTAGTTCTGTCTTGGGCCCACCTAATTCCATTTCTCTCATCCTCTCTCTAGCTTCGGTGTTCTGCATTATCCGGATTGTATCTTTCACCTTCAACAGTTTCCTTTTTGGGGGTAGCGGTTTGTGGCTTGCAGTATTGGGCCTTCCCAGTCTATGGGCCCTCTCTACAACATCTTCAGCCCACTCCTCGTCTGGATTATATGTTTGCCAGCAACTCTTTCACTAGTTTGCTCACATTCATCACCTATGGTTTTCCTTTATGCCAATTAGCTTTCACATTGTTCCTACTGGAAAAAACTTCTAGCCTATCCAGATCATCGTCAAGACACCAGTTTATCCCAGTGTGTCCAGTTTTCTTCCTAAATGTTCTACTGCTGCATATTTTCTGTGTGTTACTTTTAGTTTCTGCAGTTCTTTGTGTAGTTGAGATAAGCGTATCTGCCATTTCGGTGTTTGTTTTTGATCCATTCGTTTATCGTGTCTGACTGGGTGCTGAGTGAATCGAGAGCGCATTCTGAGTGTCTGTGAAGTTCCTTATAGATGCGAGTATCTGTTGCATTTGAGATTCATATTTGTGAATGTGGGTTCTTAAGTTTCGTTGTATTTCTGAGCTCTTCTTTCTATCTCTTCTCATTGATGTTGCTGCTACTCGGGCTAGAATTCGGTCGGATTCCGGTCTTCATAATTGCTCAGCAGTATATTTTTTCAGTAGATATGAGAGGTTCACCGTCAAAAAGATTGTTCCCCAAGTCCACTACGTAAGCACACTTGGACTGCCCCTTTCATACACTTGCCTTGTTGTTAGCAGCGTAGCAGTGTGTCTGTTTACGTCAATCCATGACGTCATCATATCGTGACGTGTTTACATAAAAATCGGAAACGCGTTCGCTGTGTACCAGAGAGGGGGACTGTTTCTCATTAGTCGACGCTGACTGCATACCGGCCAAACGCGACAATAGTCATTCTCCAATGACACATCTTCCATCAGCGCAAAATAGCACAGTCCTATGCCATCCAACAGAATCTCCCTCACCCCCTGCACTTTTCGATCGGGTCCGCCATATTCTCTGCTTATTTCGTTTTGTTGACCACAAATGAGGGCTATCCTGGCTCTCCACTCGGCCAGTTCCACCATTCTTGTCCTAATTCACTTTTACTAATATTTGCTGCCTGCTTCCCAGTACTAGAACAAACTGCTTAGGACACTTCACAATTAGAAAAACAATGATTTCAATCGTGACATCACATCACACTGTGCTTTCTTTCCGCCATCTTTGTTGCGCACCCCCGAGCAAGAGAGAGTGAAGAGAAGAGAAGCGAGAGAGAGTGAGAGAGAGAGATAGAGATGAGAGAGGAGAGAGAGAGAGATGAGAGAGAGAGAGAGAGAGAGAGAGAGAGTTTCTTTCATACAAAGGAACCGGGCAGTCACAGTAACATGAACTCTTTATACAAGATATTATACTAAAGCGTTATGAAAAACACTTTTATTAGAATTTTATCACAGCAGCGATGACAGATAAATGCGTTGCCAATCAACATGCTCCCTCTCAGACCGGTTTACACAGAAAAAGACAGCGACACTGAAGTGCTTCTATTATATTGGTCATCATTAAGTTGCTTTTGTGATTTCGATTTTCATCACATTTGACCTGACTGTCTGTCTGTCATACTATATTGGACGGGTAAGTATTAATGCATTGAGGCACATCATGAAAATGCATTTCCTTGATGACGCTAGAAATTAGTACGAAGGATGATACGAATCACTCGTTCTTGTACATTCGTTTAATTCGGAAAACGACACACTTGATTAGAATGTACGTGGAGTATGGATAAATGACACTCCATCTGATGCAGCCCGACTTTGGGTCACAGAAATGCTCTTGGGCAAAGGAATGACCATTTGAACAATCAAACAGTAATGGTTTTTCACTTCGGCGTTTTCCAGTCAGAAGACAAACGAGAAAATCTCATGGAGGCGTTCCTGTGGACCAGAATCACTGTGCTTGAGTCGGTTCTGCAGTGGTCTTGTTGTGTCAAATCAATGATATTGGCCCTTGAGTCCGTACCAGGCTTAAAACGATGTTGGTTTGTTCACTCTCTGTTTACATTTGGCAAACGAACTATACGTTTGGTAGTATTCACGACGTCGGGTTTTCGTGACGAATATTTTCCAACTGTGTAGTGTGTGTGTGTGTGTGTGTGTGTGTGTGTGTGTGTGTGAGTGAGTCGTGTGTGTGTGTGTGCGTGTTGTGTGATGTGTCTGGTGGTGTGTTGTGTGTGTGTGTGTGTGGTGTGTGTGCCGTGTGCGAGTGTGCGCGTGTTGCGTGCGCGCCGGCGCGCGTGCGACACGTGCGTGCGTGCGTGCAGTGCTTTATGTGTGGCGCGTGGCGCTGCGTGGCATGTGTGTGTTTGTGTGTGTGTGTGTGTAGTGTGTGTGTGTGTGTGTGAGTGTGTGTGTGTGTGATATGGCAAAAAAACAACAAAATTACGAGAAGGTAATCATGAAGACAGTAAGTTTGACAGTTGAATGCTAAATTTCCATTTCCAATGTGTGGTTGCAAGGTTTTTTTTTAACGTTGTGTCACTCCAATACACAAAGTCTAATTCAGTAAATATAAAAGATATTGTGCGGTTTATCAAGACAAAAGATGTGGTGCATCTGTAATGACCCTCAAAAAAGCTACAGAAGTACAAAGAAAAGCGGTATAAAGGAAAAGAAAAATAAAAAGTAAAATGACTGCTTTTCAACCAGGAAAAAGGACCGTGCTAAAACACTCCAACAAAGGAGAAGACTGAAATGTGCTCCCATGGTAATGAAAGAAGACTGAAATGTGCTTCCTGGTAATGAAGAAGACCGAAATGTGCTCATGGTATGTATTCAGGTGAGTTAGCCGAAAACATCGTAGAAGCATGTGCGATCAGCACAACCAGAAGGACAAGTGTTATATTTCCTCTGGTTCCTGTTCTTGTGATTCCAGTTGACATATTCATTACAATCAAGATTGTCGCCATGGGGGAAACAAGGAAGTTTCAGTGAACTCTCTCTCTCTCTCTCTCTCTCTCTCTCTCTCTCACTCTCTCTCTCTATATCTCTTCTCTCTCTCTCTCTCTCTCTTCTCTCTCTCTCTCTGCCAGTTGGTGCGTTTCCAGTCCGGTGCAGATTAAATCTCCAGATGTCTCAGGGGGACTGTTCTAGGATAGGTCCAGTTTTAACTACTCAAGGGGAGGGGCTGTTTTAGGCAATGCCAATTAACTCGCTGAGGGCTATGTTCTAATCCTGTTGGAGGTCTGATTTGGCGCAAACCCAGATTAATCTACGGGAGTTAACCTGAGGATGTGAGAGACTGGATAACGGGAGTGAAACTGGGAGAGGGGCGTTTCACCATGATTACCAGCATTCAACCAAGCACGAAATTTGAAGGCACTGCGCGTCAGTAGGTAGTAGAGCACACAGTCTCCGAACACAACATTCATAAGTGATGATGACTTAACAGTAAAGTGGTAATTGTATCCGCTGTTCAAGAGCACAACAACATCTATGGACATGAAATAGCTGAAACTGTATAAAAACCAGATTTAGTGGTCGATATAGATACAATACTAATATGCTCACCTTATTGTAATTAACGAACAATTGGAGAGAGAGAGAGAGAAGAGAGAGAGAGAGAGAGAGAAGAGAGAGAGAGAGATGACGAGAAGAGAGGAGAGAGAGAGAGAGGAGATGTGCAATGTGTGTCTGTGGTGTGTGTGTGTGGGGGGGGGGGGGGGGGGTATGGGTGCATGTGTGCGTGTGCGTGATGTTGTGTTTGTCTGTCTGTCTGTGTCTGTCTGGTCTGTCTGTCTGTGTGTGTGTGAGCGTGTGTGTGTGTGTGTGTGTGGATGTGTGTTGAGTGCGTGCGTGCGTCTGCGTTTGTGTGTGTGTGTGTGTGTGTGTGTGTGGGTGTGTGTGTGTGTGTGTGTGTGTGTGGTGTGTGTGTGTGTGTGTGTGTGTGTGTGTGTGTGTGTGTGTGATTTTTTGTAAGAAGAAGAAGAAGAAGAAGAAGAAGAGAAGAAGGAAAAAGAAGGTGTATAGTAAATGATAATAATCATTTCATGTTTGTCATCCTTATCATCATCGTAGTCGACGTCTTTGTTCGTCGTTGTCATGAGAAAAGAAGAACAAATACAAGAACGAACAAGAAATTAGTAGTAGAAGCAGTAGTTAGTAGCTTTGTGTTCGAAGTATCGTCTCCTTGAGGATGGCCTGACCAAGGTGAAGAGGGCCCTCTGCCCTGCGTATTTGTCATAGCTGAAGTTTGGTTACATGAAACGGCCAGGGCATAGTCCGCACGCTGATGGACCTGACACGTTGCGTGTGTAGGGGCCAACACTCCTCCAAGTCCCCTGTTGTTGTCCTGGGACCAACAAGGAAACCAGTGTGGACATGTGTTGCCACGTGGAGGGCATCACTGGGCTTGTCTGTGGAGAGGTCCTTCACTGGCAGGAGAGCTTGAGCTTTCGGCTCTCTTTTCTAATGCTGTTCACCGCGATGCTAGTCAGCGTGTGAAGGTTTGAAAGACAGAGGTGACAAGCACCCAGGACACTTCGCCAGCCACTAGGCGTTTCCATTACTAGAAACGCAGACCTACACGAGCAGCTTCTGCACCCGTGGGGCATTGAGCCCATAGAAGGCGTGAGGGTAGAGAAGAGGACAGCATAACTCTCCTTCACCCTGTGCGAAGGAGCAGTCTATCAGGGAATCACCGCTCTCATCACTTGGGGAGGGGGAGGAGATAACAGGATCCTATACAAAGCCTGTCCTTCATGTACCTAACAAGGATGTCCGCGCGCCTGTTGGTCATCCAAAAAGGCGGTCGACGCGAAAGACAAAGCACAAGAAATGCAGATGCCCTGACATTTGGGGCTTGGGACTTTTCCGATCCTTACTGGAACAGAGACGACAGAGTCAGAAACGTCGTACAGCAACTGATTGCTAAGATGTTAGGCCCGTCACAGATTAAATTGGCCCGGCTATGAGTGAAACAAGACTTGAAGGTTGACAACACACTTGAAGCAGTTGAGGAGGCTTCACCTTTTCTGCATTAGGGAAGCCTGAAGAAATCCCAGGAACTTCTGGTATTGGATTTGACATCATCAAAGCTTGCCCGGGAGGGCTGAATAGCCTGACTTGTGGCATTAATGATCACTAAGGACATTGCCGCTTAGGCTTACAAAGGACACTTTGCCGTTATCATCAGCGCCTACACTAACTACAATGTTTTAACCAGATCGGACATCAAAGAAGCCTTCTATGTGGTCGCTGAACAGTGTCATCACATGAGGCCAACCTAGGACAAACTCATAATCTCGGGGACTTTTGCCGTGTGGAAAGGCCCCTACACCATGTAACAACGTTCTTGGAAGCCACGGCACTGGAAACTGCAAACCAAGCGGTCTAGTATGTGGTGTTATGAAAGTGTGCATAAATGTACTTTCCATCACAACACCCTCTTCAGCAGCTGACAAAGTTCAAGGACATGGGATGCATCCTGCTCAAACAAATGGCACACGCTTGACTTATGTAATTGTTTGCCAGAGGAAGACGTGATGTCATCATCACATGCTGCATGAGGGAAGCTGACTGCTGCGTACGATCATCCCTGATCAAGAACAAGATTGAACGTCAGCTTGCCTGAAGAACCAAATCAGACAGAATTAATTCCCCGAGAAGGATGAAAGTTGCTTGCCTGTGTAACAACGAGGTTCTCTGCAATAAAGAATCCGGGAATGTCTGTTGAAACACAGACTTACTGGAGAGAACTGGCAAGGATGGAAATCCTTAAAGAATATCTGTACAACGGCTGAGAATGACACCCTTGGCCCTTTTTTGAACACAAGCATAGAGACTGTGTTTGATGAAAACGACTCAGAGAACAAGATGCTCATAGACATGCTCCACAAGGACCCAAGAGATCACTTCAGCGACAGAACTGCGAGGAAAAAAAGAAAAGAAAAAACTGAAGCAGCACTTAAGGCAAGGCAGCTCACTCAACCAGAAGATTCGGAGATGAAGAACGATCTGTGGGAAAAGAAAGCAGAAAATCTGCATGTTAAGCTGGCATCATCGACATGAGACATTTCACGAGGGCCTTTGGACATCTATGAACCAAGACTACTGGGTCAACTCCATTCGTGCTTCTGACCAAGCACACTGATGACAGTTGAGACTAGGCATCCTTGCCGCTGGGATATGAGTACTCCAAATGTCTCTTCAATAGAGTTCGTCATTATCTGAAGAAGCAATCGCAGGGCTCCTCAAATGCCAGTGATGGATAGTAGAGACGGTGAAGGCTCTGGAAATCAAGACAACCCCTGACCTCTTCAGTCCATATGGGTGCGAGAAGAAAGAAGAATTGCCCCAAGAATTCAAACACGCCTCTTATGTTATCAATTCTCCAAGAGGAAAGGGTGTTGCATAAAGCTTCCATGTGCCAATCATTAATGGAATTTCCATCTTGTGTATCACAGCAACGATTTTTGCCAGGTATCTTGAAACAGATCATCACCCACAACAAGACTCATTCGTCTCTGCATCCCCGTTTGCTATCGCGCAGGCAGGGGAAACAACTGACACGGTGTTTGCTGATCGCCAGTAGAGAAGTGTGGAGATGCAGATCAGAACCCCACATTGAAAGTTTGCTGATTTCACTAAGGTCTGGGTACCGTTCATCAGACTGGCTTATGGAAGATCGTCACAAGTTTACTTACTTTTTAGGCCCACAGCTCAGAGTGAGCATAGGCCATCGACAACACTCCACCATCGCACTTGGGTTCTGGGCTGCACGCTGAATGGCCTGTACAGTTGGTCCCCTGCCCGCTTTTCTCTGCCTCAGTATCTTGCCTCCAGCTGTTGCGAGCTCTGTGAGTGTGTCAATCCAGCCCCACCTAGACTCTGAGGAATATGCTTGGCCACTGGTTACCTGCCTAATGCTTCATAGTCTTTCATTGTTGATCTTCTCTGGCCATTTGATTTTGACAGATGCGCCTCAGGTCAGGTTATGTTGATGAAGGTCTGAATTTTTTTGCTGTATTTACTTGTCTCCATTCTCCAAGGTCTCGCAGCCTTAGAGAAAGATCGACTTCACGTTTGAATTGAAGATACGCAATTGTTTTGTCCTTCTGTTCTCTCATGAGGCCCAGATTTCGTTAGCTTGATGGATGCTGCTCGCGCATTGCCTATCCCTGGTATGATGTCTCGGTCGGTGCCCCCTGTGTAAATACAATCCCAAGTAGTCCAAAGGAATCTACTTCCCTGGGATGGCTCGCCCGACTGTGACAGGGATGCTGCTGTGGTGTCTGAACTTCATCAGCTCTGTCCTTCTGCTTTATCTTGAGCCATGTTCCTGCTGATTTTGTCTCAAGGCTGGTGGTATTGTCATGAATCATGTGTGTGACTGTTGGGAGAGGGTAGTGCAAGGTCGTCAGAAAAGTCACGGTCATCTGGCCGAATCCAGAGTTCATTGCATCCCATTGGTTATTTCATGTATGTTGTTGTGGTCTTCATGATCAGCTCGCATGACCAGGAGGGAAGACAAAAGGTGACAACAGAATCATGGCGCGCTCCTGTCTTCTACCTCAAACGTCTGACAACTGCTGTATGAGCCGCCTGCGGCCGTCCTGACAGGTGCACAGATGTGAGAGACTGATCTTCCTCTTGGTATTCCATAGTGTTCAGTAGCTTCCATGTGTCTCTCTTTCTACAATGTCGAAGGACTTTTTAGTCGAGGAAGTTGTGTAAAGAGACGAGCTCCCTCTCAAGGACTGTTCGATGATGATCCTGAGGCTGGCGAATCTGGTCAGCACAGCTTCTGTTCCGCCGGTGTTGTCTTCTTGGCTTGTGCTTTGCTTGACCTTGCCGGTCATGTTCAAAGTGGCTTTCTCCTCTTTCCTTTCGCATTCAGTTTCTGAATAGTATCATTCAGAGATCCTATCCTTGTGTTCGGTATTCTTCTTTCCAGTTCCCTCCCTAACAGGTTCATGCCATAAGTTTATTGGTTTGTAGCCACTGGTTACGATGTCTGTGTTTCCTCTTCATGCAATTATTCATGTAGCTGGAAACCTGCGGGTAAGACTGATCTGAAATTTCTCCTCCATTTCTTTATGTAAAAACAGCTCACTTTATATCTTGTCCTTGCTGCATTTGTTGAAGTGTACTTATTGATTCTCGGATGTCTCATTGTTGTCAAAGAAGTGGTGCGTCTGATGGCAAATCAGAATTCCACTCATCACCCTCCATCCAGCCATGATCGCCTCTGAATATCCTGCTGAAGATCAGATGTAGTCGATCTGGTCTTCATGACTCATATTGGCCTATATGCTGTTTGCTTGCTCACTCAAACCCACAAATTACAAAAAAACACTCATTATGAAAAGGACTGGGCCCAGCACAGACCCCTGGGAACGCTAAAATTTTGATGAAGTTTAGAAGGACCGTTTCCCATTAATAAGGAGTTATGCTGTCTGCTTTGACAGATACATCTGAAGCAATTTAGTGCAATGTCACATATGCAAAAGTTTGGAGTTCCAAGCCGTGAAAGAGTATTTAGTGATCAGTTGTGTCGAATGCAGCAGATAGGCCATGAGAAGTACAGATAATTTGTCGTCACAAGAGATGTCAGAAATCATTCAAGATTCGGAAGTGAGCAGTTTCTGGGATATGTCCAGCTTGATAGGCGGACTGTGGGAAAATGAGAAGATTATTCAGAAGAAGTTTAGGGTTATTGATGGAGGACAATTGTCTAGATTTTTGACAAGTAAGGGAGATGGAGATAGGGTGGAAGTTCTTTCAATTAATTTGGATCGTGCGACGTCTTTTTTTTCAAAAGCGGTTTCACAATGACGTTTTGAATTCATCTGGCGACTGAACCATTCAAAGAGAGACCTTGGTGAAATATCTTTGATGACAGGTAGCAGGGAGTGGAGATTTCCTAAAGGAGAAGAAGTCGGGATAGGATAAAAGCTCACATGATTTGTTTTTCAGTTTTTTTGAATCATGCTGGCTGAGATCGAGTCGAGCGAAACTAGTCTTATATTTTTTTTTTTTTGAACAAGCTGTGATGTTATGTATAATAAAGTTGTACTAATGTATATGACATTGAGACCCGTTGGAGCGCCAATGGACTTTCTGCCTGGGACGTTTGCATTGTAACAGGACAGTTGTGGGGCGACTGTGTTGGTACAAGGCGTGCTCTGTTTCCCATGACTGTAAGCTAATGGAGGGGGGGGGGTGGGGGGCGTGTCTTTCAAGCAAGGTTTCATAGGGAGAGTTCAGATCGAAATAGAGACATATCGATGTTATTAGGCGTCTAATTCAGATTTCAAATTTGAGTTATCTATCTTATGGATGGAGCAGATGACT
>CM031606.1:4196849-4202717 GCA_018398815.1 Conus ventricosus
GGCTTAGGCTTACAAAGGACCACTTTGCCATCATCATCAGCGCCTACACAACAACAATGTTTAACCCAGATGACATCAAAGAAGCCTTCTATGAGGAGCTGAACCGTGTCATCAATGAGGCCAACCACAAGGACAAACTCATCATCCTCGGGGACTTTGCCCGTGTGGGAAAGGACCACTCCACCTGTCCCAACGTTCTTGGACGCCACGGCACTGGAAACTGCAACCCCAGCGGTCTAGTCTGCTGGTGTTATGACAGTGTGCATAACATGAACTTTCCATCACCAACACCCTCTTCCAGCAGCCAGACAAGTTCAAGGACATGTGGATGCATCCCTGCTCCAAACAATGGCACACGCTTGACTATGTAATTGTTTGCCAGAGGGACAGACGTGATGTCATCATCACATGCTGCATGAGGGAAGCTGACTGCTGGTCCGATCATCCCTGATCAAGAACAAGATGAACGTCAGCTTGCCCTGAAGAACAAATCAGACAGAATTAAGTCCCGAGAAGGCTGAACGTTGCTTGCCTGTGTAACAACAGAGATATTCTGCAATAAAGAATCCGGGAATGTCTGTTGAACACCGACCTTACTGGAGAAGACACTGGCAAGGAATGGAAATCCTTCAAAGAATATCTGTACAACGCTGCAGCTGACACCCTGGGCCTTTTTGAACACAAGCATAGAGACTGGTTTGATGAAAACGACTCAGAGAACAAGAAGCTCATAGACATGCTCCACAAGACCCATAGAGATCACTTCAGCGACAAGAACTGCGAGGAAAAAAAAGAAAAGAAAAAACAGAAGCAGCACTAAGCCAGGCAGCTCACTCAACAGAAGCTTCGGCAGATGAAGAACGATCTGTGGGAAAAGAAAGCAGAAAATCTGCAAGTTACAGCTGGCATCAACGACATGAAGACATTTCACGAGGGCCTTTGCGCCATCTATGAACCAAAGACTACTGGGTCAACACCCATTCGTGCTTCTGACCAAGCCACACTGCTGACAGATGAGACTGGCATCCTTGCTCGCTGGGATGAGTACTCCAATGCTCTCTTCAATAGAGTCTCGTCATTATCTGAAGAAGCAATCGCAGGGCTCCTCCAACTGCCAGTGAAGGAAGTAGAGACTGTGAAGGCTCTGAAACAGACCACCCCTGACCTCTTCAAGTCCATATGGGAGAAGAAGAAGAATTGCCCCAAGACTTCAAACACGCCTCTTATGTACACATCTACAAGAGAAAGGGTGATAAAGCTTCCTGTGCCAATCATAATGGAATTTCCCTCTTGTGTATCACAGCAAAGATTTTTGCCAGGGTCATCTTGAACAGACTCATCACCCACATAACAGACTCCATCGTCTCTGAATAACAGTTTTGATTTCGCGCAGGCAGGGGAACAACTGACACGGTGTTTGCTGTTCGCCAGCTAGAGAAGTGTGGAGAGCAGAATCAGGAACCCCACATAGTGTTTGCTGATTTCACTAAGGTCTTGGGTACCGTTCATCAGACTGGCTTATGGAAGATCCGTCACAAGTTTACTTACTTTCTTAGGCCCACAGCTCAAGAGTGAGCATAGGCCATCGACAACACTCCACCATCGCACTGGGTTCTGGGCTGCACGCTGAATGCCTGTCCAGTTGGTCCCCTGCCGCTTTATCTCTGCCTCAGTATCTTGCCTCCAGCTGTTGCGAGCTCCTGAGAGTGTGTCCAATCCAGCCCCACTTACTCTGCAGAATATGCTTGGCCACTGGTTCCTGCCCTAATTGCTTCCATAGATCTTCATTGTTGATCTTCTCTGGCCATTTGATTTTGAAGATGCGCCTCAGACAGGTGTTGATGAAGGTCTGAATTTTTTGCTGTATTTCCTTGGTCATTCTCCAAGTCTCGCAGCCATAGAGCAGAATCGACTTCACGTTTGAATTGAAGATACGCAATTGTTTTGTCCTTCTGATCTCTCCTGAGGCCCAGATGTTCTTTAGCATGATGGATGCTGCTCGCGCCTTGCCTATCCTGGCTATGATGTCTCGGTCGGTGCCCCCTGCTTGTCAACTACACTTCCCAAGTAGACAAAGGAATCTACTTCCCTGATGGCTCGCCCCCGACTGTGACTGGGCTGCTGCCTGTGGTGTTGAACTTCATCAGCTCTGTCTTCCTGTTTATCTTGAGCCCTGTTCCTGCTGATGTTGTCTCAAGGCTGGTGGTCTTGTCCTGCATCTGTGTGTGACTGTGGGAGAGGAGTGCCAAGTCGTCAGCAAAGTCACGGTCATCTGGCCGCATCCAGAGTGTCCATTGCATCCCATTGTTCCTGTCTGTTGTTGTGGTCTTCATGATCCAGTCGATGACCAGGAGGAAGACAAAAGGTGACAACAGACATCCCTGGCGCGCTCCTGTCTTCACCTCAAAACCGTCTGACAACTGGCTTGTATGAGCCGCCCTGCGGCCGTCCTGACAGGTGCACCAGATGAGAGAGATGATCTTCTCTGGTATTCCATAGTGTCTCAGTAGCTTCCATAGTGTCTCTCTATCTACACTGTCGAAGGCCTTTTCATAGTCGATGAAGTTGATGTAAAGAGACGAGCTCCACTCCAAGGACTGTTCGATGATGATCCTGAGGCTGGCGATCTGGTCAGCACAGCATCTGTTCCGCCGGTGTAGTCTTCTTGGGCTTGTGCTTTGCTTGACCTTGCCCGGCTCATGTTCAATGTGGCTTTCTCCTCTTTCCTTTCGTTCAGTTTCTGAATAGTATCATCAGAGATCCACTCCTTGTGTTCGGTCTTCTTCTTTCCCAGTACCTCCTCACAGGTCTCATGCCAAAGTTTCTTGGTATGTTGCCACTGGTTCTCGATGTCTGTGTTCTCCTCTTCAAGCAATTCTTCAAGTAGCTGGAACCTGCTGGTAAGACTGATCTGAAATTTCTCCTCCATTTCTTTACTGCTAAACAGCTCCACATTATATCTTGTCCTTGCTGCATTTGTTGAAGTGTACTTCTTGAGTCGGAGTCTCATTGTTGTCACAAGCAGGTGGTGGTCTGATGGCACATCAGCATCCCTCATCACCCTCCCATCCCGCCATGATCGCCTGAATATCCTGCTGATGCAGATGTAGTCGATCTGGTTCTTCATGACACATATTGCCTATATGCAGATACGTGTGCTCACACAAACCCACAAATTACAAACACACACATTATGAAAAGGACTGGGCCCAGCACAGACCCCTGGGAAACGCTAAAGTTTGATGACATTTTAGAAGACCGTTTCCCATTAATAAGGACGTACTGCTGTCTGTTTGACAGATACCATCTGAACCAATTTAGTGCAATGTCACATATGCCAAAGTTTGTGTTCAGCCGTGAAAGAGTATTTCGTGATCAGTTGTGTCGAATGCAGCAGATAGGCCAAGAAGAAGTACAGATAATTTGTCGTCACCAAGAGATGTCAGAAATCATTCAAGATTCGGACGAGAGCAGTTTCTGGGCTATGTCCAGCATGATAGGCTGACTGGTGGAAACTGAGAAGATTATTCAGAAGAAGATGTTGGGATAATTGATGGAGGACCAACTTGTCTAGAATTTTTGACAAGTAAGGGAGATTGGAGATAGGGTGGAAGTTTTTCAATTCATTTGGATCGAGCGACGACTTTTTTTTTCAAAAGCGGTTTCACAATGACAGTTTTGAAGTCATCTGGGACTGAACCATTCAAGACAGACTTGTTGAAAATATCTGTGATGACAGGTAGCAGGGAGTGGAGATTTCCATAAAGGAGAGAAGTCGGGATAGGATCAAGCTCACATGATTTTGTTTTTCAGTTTTTTTTAGAATCTTGCTGGCTGAGATCCGAGTCGAGCCGAAACTAGTCTTATCTTTTTTTTTTTTTTTGAACAAGTCTGTGATGTTCTGTTTAATAAAGTTGTACATATGTTTATGGACAGTGAGACCAGTGGAGCGCCAATGCCTTTCTGCCTGGCGACGTTTACATTGTAACCCGGACAGTTGTGGGGCGACTGTGTTGTACCAAGGCGTGGCTCTGTCTTCCCTGACTGTAAGCTAATGGAGGGGGGGGGGGGGGGGGGGCGTGTCTGTCAAGCAGGTTACATAGGGAAGAGTTCAGATCGAATAGAGACATATCAGATGTTATTAGGCAGTCTAATTCAGATTTAAAATTTGAGTTATCTATCTTATGGATGGAGCAGATGACTTTGGTAGTGTTGTGCTTATAGGTTTTTCAACATTAAGGTCACAGAGGACAGACACAATCATGATCAGACGTGAGGTCATGGCATACATTCGTGGACAGTACAATATCATCGTGGCTAAACCATAATACAAGGTCTAGAATAGACCACACACACACGCATGGGTTCAGTCACAAATTGTACCAGATCACAACATGTAAATAATTTCTCTAAATTTAGCTGCAGTTGCATCTATGTCATCTTTGTAGAGAATGTTAAAGTCTTAAGTGATGATCACTTTGCCATGGAGGGATGAAGAATACTGTAAAAAAGATGGCAGTTCATCAAAAACGTGGCGTCTTTCAGCATGTTCTTTTTGCTAGGAGGTGGCCAGTAAACACAGATGAAGTTGATGAGAGTGTGCTGCAGGTTCACAGAAAGTTGGTGTGCTGCAGGTTCACAGAAAGTTGGTGTGCTGCAGGTTCACAGAAAGTTGGTGTGCTGCAGGTTCACAGAAAGTTGGTGTGCTGCAGGTTCACAGAAAGTTGGTGTGCTGCAGATTCACAGAAAGTTGGTGTGCTGCAGGTTCACAGAAAGTTGGTGTATTGCAGGTTCACAGAAAGTTGGGCTATATCGAACGAAGTGTTCAGGAAAGGAAAGACAGATCTGACAGTGGAGAGAGCAGAGAAACAGTCTTTAGAAAGGAAGGCGACGCCTCCACCACTACCGACGAGGCCTGAAGGACGGGGCACAGAGTGGAGTGTGTAGCCAGCAGGAGTCAAGTCAGTGCACTTGGCTTCCTCACCAGATGACCGAAGCCAGGTTTCCGTCAGTAACATTGCGTCAATGTCATTGTCTTGAATGATGTCGGTGATCACTGTTCGTCGGATGGCAGGGCCCACAGACTGAGCATTGAAGTGTGACATACACAGCAGATCAGTAGAGCGTGTTAGAGGTTTCTGCACACATACTTGAATAAGATTTCTGGACGTGGTCTAGAGGGTGGAAGACTGACACTTCTCTCGTAGACAGGCTGCGTAATCTGTCGAGGTACACCACAGACAACACTGATTTTTTTTTTCTTTTCCGTGTACCTCCACCGCATGATCGTCCAACACTGGCAGCTTGTAGCCGATGCCAAGGTCTTTGAGGCAAGCTATCACATCTGGCTGGAGGCTGGGCAGGCGTGTGTTGTCTGAAACACACAACAGCTGTTCTCCTGTGTACTGCAGCCTCTGTCCAGTGGAAAAAGCAGTGCGGGAGAGCGTGGGGTGGAGAGGTGGGGCCAAACTTGCACTTACCAACTGAGCGGTTGTAAGACATGCGTGCAGCATGCACAGCCAGCGGTCAACACATGGCTGAGCCAGTGGTACAAATTAAAGGAAATGTCTGGCCGATAGTAGAAAAAAGGAATAGCAGTATTCTCAGGGCAGGAGGAGCGGCGTAAAGCCGCCAAATGAGGAACAAATCCATCACCAGCACACACACACACACACACATACACACACACACACACACACACACACACACACACACACACACACACACACACACACACACACACACACACACACACACACACACACACACACACACACACAAAAGAAGAACTTAAAACACGATAGATCCAGTGAAACGCCAAATAAAATACGGAGCAAACGAGGAGCCTGCCTGTGAGGTGACTCGATC
>CM031606.1:4202817-4216133 GCA_018398815.1 Conus ventricosus
GGATTTGAACAGATAGCTATGTTAGCAAGTCATTGAAGTGACAGTAGCTATGTTATGCAAGGTCATTGAGAGTGACAGTAGCTATGTTATGCAAGGTCATTGAGAGTGACAGTAGCTATGTTATGTAAGGTCATTGAGAGTGACAGTAGCTAATGTTATGCAAGGTCATGAGAGTGACAGTGGCTATGTTATGCAAGGTCATTGAGAGTGACAGTGCTAGTTATGCAATCATGAGAGTGACAGTGCTATGTTATGCAAGGTCATTGAGGGTGACAGTGGCTATGTTATCAAACGTAACTTGACAAGACAGAGCTGTGTTATCTAAAATTACTGAAAGAGTGCCTATTTCATCTGAAGTCACCAGCTGAGACAGTAGCCGTGTTATCTAAAATTACTGAAAGAGTGCCTATTTCATCTGAAGTCACCAGCTGAGACAGTAGCCGTGTTATCTAAAATTACTGAAAGAGTGCCTATTTCATCTGAAGTCACCAGCTGAGACAGTACCGTGTTATCTAAAATTACTGAAAGAGTGCCTATTTCATCTGAAGTCACCACTGAGACAGTAGCCGTGTTATCTAAAATACTGAAAGAGTGCCTATTTCATCTGAAGTCACCAGCTGAGACAGTAGCCGTGTTATCTAAAATTACTGAAAGAGTGCCTATTTCATCTGAAGTCACCACTGAGACAGTAGCCGTGTTATCTAAAATTACTGAAAGAGTGCCTATTTCATCTGAAGTCACCACTGAGACAGTAGCCGGTTATCTAAAATTACTGAAAGAGTGCCTATTTCATCTGAAATCACCAGCTGAGACAGTAGCCGTGTTATCTAAAATTACTGAAAGAGTGCCTATTTCATCTGAAGTCACCAGCTGAGACAGTACCGTGTTACTTAAAGGTACATATTAATATTATTCACGTTGTTTTCAATCACTGACTGACTGTTTTCTAACTCACTGACTGACAGACGCTATTATTGTCTAAAGTAATATAGTAACATCCACATGCTGGTGTCAAATGATAGAGTTGGCATGTTTTCGAGGTAAGTAAATGTGAAATCATAGATGCTGCGTTACCCTGCTATCTACTGATTTGTGTGAAGTGACAAATTTTCACTCAAACCATCTCTCTCGCCAATCAAACTGGAAACATTTTGATATGAAGAAACGAAATAATTCCCTCATCTCACAATCACATCACCGTTCCTTTACTACTGAGTGAAGATCACGAAACGTGACATACCACAAGGAACATGATCACAGAAAAAGTGAAAAATACACAGAAATCCCATTTCTAAGCGAATTCCAGGAAGAGAGAAAAAAAAAACTTAAAAATTCCCCAACGCTGTTTTCACCTCACGCAAGAACACTATAACAAAAACTTTTGCGAGGGCACATCAGTCAACAAAAGGGTTTCCCAGACCTCTCGCGGCTATGTGGTCGACACTTCCTAAATGCCCTCACCTCCCATTGTGGCACTCATGTGAACATGGGGCTGCACCCAAAAATTAAGAACCCAAGCCTTGCTTAAGAACTCGAATGTTTTTATGGGATGTGTGTTGGGTTGTGTTGGTGTGTGTGTGTGTGGGGGGTGTTGTGTGTGTGGTGTGTGTGTGTTTGTGTGTGTGTGTGTGTGGTGTGTGGTGTGTGGTGTGGTGTGTGTGTGTGTGTAACAGAGAGAGACACACAGACAGCAAGATTTTTAAAAAACGACCTTGTGTGTGTGTGTTGTGTGTGGGGTTTGGTTGTGGTGTGTGTGGTGTGTTGTGTGTTGTGTTGTGTTGGTGTGTTGTTTGTGTGTGTGGTTGTTTGGTTTGTTGTGTGTGTGTGTGTGTGTGTTTTGTTGTGGTGGTGGTGGTGTGTGTGTGTGTGTGTGTTGTGTGTGTGTGTGTGTTGTTGACAAGAGAGAGAGACAGACAGTTTTACGAATGACCCATTCAGATCTACACCTTTAAAAACCCGTTAACAGAAACAGCAGCCCCGATTACTTCTCTTTTGTGCTCTTTTTTTCACCTTCGCCTATTAGTTGGGTTTTCTTTACTCACTCTAAACACTTTAAGAATTTGGAATTATGGTTTGGTGCAGCGGGGAACAATTGGTGGGGGTGGGGAAAATGGGGTTAACCCAACCGACCCAGAGGCCCATCAGTGCGGGAAAAAGGGGGAAAGGGGCGGCGGGGTGGGGGAAAGGGGGTGAGGAGGTGGGGGGGTGTGGTGGTTGTGGAGATTATTTGAGGATGAACGGGGGCGAGAGAATCGACAAAAAGTTAATTATGTGAATGATATATTTTTGGGTGGTTTTGGGTTTTTTTTTTTTTGCAAAAAGCCCCCTTTCTTTAATTTTTTGTGTGAGTAAATCTCGCCCAAAGGTTGGTTAACAACCCTGGGAAATATCCCTTCAGTCATCGTGTGTGTGTGTGGTGTGTGTGGTGTGTGTTGAGTGGGGAGTGTGGGTGTGTGTGGCGTGTGTGGTGTGTTTGTG
The DNA here is from genome assembly GCA_018398815.1 of Conus ventricosus. Lineage (NCBI taxonomy): Eukaryota > Metazoa > Mollusca > Gastropoda > Neogastropoda > Conidae > Conus > Conus ventricosus. The sequence goes on from CM031606.1 coordinate 4,205,296, forward strand.
TGTGTGTGTGTGGGGTGTGTTTTTTGTTGTGTTGTTGTGTGTGTGGGGGTGTGTGTGTGTGTGTTGTGTGGTGTGTGGTTGTGTTGTGTGTGTGTGCTGAAAGATAAAAAAACTGAGTTAATAAGAAACGGCGCTAAAAGAAATCGTTTACAGTGATTATAGAAATGAAAAGAAAACCGCTAAATTGTTGAGAAAATGGGTTTTTTACATATGGGACAGCAAAAAAAGAATATAAAACCTTTAAAACAAAAAAGAAAATGTTCCAAAAAAAAAACCGTTAGATAAAATGTCAGATTTTCCTTCACAGCGGATTTTGGAAAACATTAAAAAGAGCTTTTTTTAAAAAAAATAACAAAGAAAAAATATCTCCCCCGGAAAATGGGATGAGCCTTTTAAAAGTTTGTTTTGGTAAAGAAATTTTAATGATAGACTTTCTTTTTTACGATGAGGAGAAGACACGTTTCCCCTCCCCCCTTTTTTAAAGACAAAATTTCCATGCCGGGAAAAAAAGACTAAAAAATCACAGGGCCCGAATTTAATATTGTGAATTTTTGAAGTATCTGGAACTCAAGCTGTGACTTTTTAAATAGTTTTTTTCAACGAATTTTTGATGAGGGATCTTCCCAGAAAACTGACAGGGCTGTAACTTTGCCCTTTTTCAAAAAGGGGATGTAGATGACCCTAAACTTACAGACTAGCTCTTTTTTGACGCAGCGTTTAGTGTATAGTCTGTTTTTAAAACATGAATGGGTCGAATCAATACATCACGGGACATCATCTGGATTTAAAAGAATTCTCTACGATCGACCATATTTTTCTCTTTTTGAGTTCGTTCAGAAACAAATTTTTATTAAATCTTTCATTTATGTTTTGTTTATTGATTGAAAAAGCGTTTGACTCCACAAAAGAAACTTTTATGAACTATTACAAAAAAAAGGATTAAGGGGGAAAATTTTTTGGCTGTATTAAAACCCTGTTAGAATAGGGAAAAGGGGCCCTTCCATCCCCAAAAGCGAGCAGGACGGGGGCAGGAGAAAGATCACACAACGCCTAAGGGGGAATCGATGACAAGGATCCCCCGATACGAACGGAGATCGTGTGACGTCCTATTAAAAGACCCTACCCGGCGATAAAGAAGCATGCACGATTTTTGCATCTGATCTGCAACCTTTTAAAAATTTTAAAAAAAATGACAGACTGGGTTTTGCGACTCGTTGTTTTTTGGTTAGGCCAATCCCAAGGGGGACAAAACACAAACACAAGATGAAAATAAAAAAAAAAGTCGGCCCCTTTAAAAGGGCCCCAATGACCCCTTCACCCCCCAGCTGATCATCACTGATTCTCGACATTCCTATGAAAACGCCTTAGGGCGAAGGATATGACACAGGATGCTCGTGAATGCATCGTAAGATCGATGTGGGTTAGCTATTAAAGACCCTAAGGGCGATGAAAACGCATGCACGGTAAGTTATACGCCTGTCTGTCAACGTATGAAGAATATGAATATTTTTTCTAACCATCGAACTGCATAATCGAACCTGGAAGGCTATATCAACGTATGTGCGTGCCAAAAACAAGAAAATCATGTTGCATCAGAGCATCATGATATTAGTGTAAATGACATGTTTTCCCCCATCCGCTGATCGTTCGAGCTATAAAACGGACTAAAGTTAAAGCAAACCAAAAAGTAATTTTAATTTTAGTCAGTCTTACAGAACAAAGGACCACCCAGGAAACACCACGAGGAGGTGGAGGACTGTTTCCCAAAAAAAAATGGATTAAACAGCACACTCTGATACAAGAAACAAATAAAACGACTATTAGAACACTCAACAAGACCACAATCACGTTTGGAACGCATATCATACAAATACAGAGAAAAAAGAAGCTGCCAGGAGGGTCAACGAAACAAAAGTCTATACAGGCGGAGTAAAAGTTTGACACCGTCAGAAGCGAGAACTCGTTTAATGTTAAAAAAAAAAAAAGGTAAGAGAATTGCGGTTTGAGCGTACTGTACAAATAGATTTCTCCGTCCGTTCTGAACCCTATGTTTTTTGCCACACCCACTTCTCCGTTTGAAGAACCATTTGGTAGGTTTCTTTGGTGAAGGCATTGTGTTTATTTTACTCACCCCTTTACAGCTGAAATTGGTTTTGTTCTTTCCAGAACAGAAATAGGTTTTAGAACCGAGCCCCACAAAGAAATCTCTCGGAATTCGACTTTGAACAAAGACAACCGGTGCCCGTTTGTCATATTTGGCAAGCGGTCAGGCAATTCAGGCTGTTGTACTTGTGGCGGTTGAAGACGTTTTTCTTTGTGGTTTACCCATTCCAACCATCTCTCGCCGTTTCTCCGTAGACGTCCGTTTTTCCGGCTGATAGTTGCTTCCTTGCGTCCGACGGACAGATCTTCCGTGGACATCTCCATGCATTAAGCCCACGGTATAAGGCGTTGCGCGTCGTAGCCTTCCCAAACACTGACTGACTTTTCACCTGGGACCCGAGTCATCCTTCTCGTGGTACGTGTGAAAAATGATGGATGGCCCTCCCACCATTTCCTTGCACAGCAACTCGTGAGATCTTTTGTTTTGTCGTTGACCAAGAAAACAGAACATCTGGGAAGCCGTCTTTGAACAGGTACCTCAACGTCTCCAGGGATCCTGATGCATCCTTTAGCATGTTCCAATCCCAGAACGGAGTACTGACGGTCTGCTTTTCCGGGGCCGCCAGGAAAGGGCATGACGTCAAGTTGTTGTACCACACTAAGAAAATCCATCCAGAGCGGTCATGCATTCCTTCCCAAACTCGTTGCAGTAAACAGTATCTTCCTCGCTGGATAGAATCTCTTTCAGGAGCGGAGAACGCCTCTCGTGGAGGAAGAACAACGACGTCCAGTTTTGTCCACTCAGTGATGTACTCGCATGGAAGAATCACTTGCGTTCCTGTACCTCGAAGCGGCCAATTATTTGGAATAGGAGTATCCAGTAGCGATGTAAACAGGTGATGTCCCCAAAATTTCAACTTCTTTGGTGCTGAAGCATTTTGTACTGGTTGTTTGTTCTTCACCAAAATGTGAAGGGAGCCGACTCTTCTTCTTACTGACGACCATCACTGAAGAAAATAAGTTTGATGAATTGAGTCGTAGTTTCGAACGTTGAAGCCTACACCGGCAACTCTCGAAGATAGGCGTCCCAAGCAGTCTGTCTGCTCGTTGAGGCGACAGACACGAGGAGTTCGACGTCACACCCGTAAACGGAAAGGACCCTTTGGATGAACTTAGAAAAAAAAAAACAACCCAGGACATCAAGTGTACCTCGGCATCACGCTGGCTCAATCTGGTACAAATCTGGAATGTAGTTGCACCTTCGAAAGAAGGGAACACAGTATTATCATGGATGTCACCTACGTTAAGAAGGATGATGTATGCAAGCTAGACAACGGAGCCCCTTTTCAAGAAATTGAATAGTCTGATGACGACCTGATGGAGTAGAGCTAATAAGGCTAAGATCGATGCACTGCCCAACCAATCGGCTTCTTCTCTATCAGTACGCCAACGAGATGTTGAGTTCTATTTCGCCTGTGTCGCCAGGTTCGTTTCCCCGCCCCTATTTTCAACTCCGTGAAATGGATACTGACTCCATGTTCCATGGCCCAGAGTGGAGACGGGTTGGGAGAGAGCTTTCAACCAGAGCTGAAACGCCATTTGCTCTACCGAAGACTACCAAAACAGGTTCCCCTTCTAAAGCTTGTGACGCTCACCAATCCTCTTCGTTTCCTCTGCAACTATCTGACAGGATTGGACCCCTCTTCCCTGCTGGCTTGGACGACAAAAATTGGACAAAGACCGCTCAGTCTTTTCAAACTTGAGTACAGGGTAACGGCAAAACCGTGGCTCTTTGCTCAAAGACACCCCTGTTTTTTCAGAGGGGTGTCTGACAAATTGAACTGGAAGGGTTCAGGCCAACCCACAATAGTTGGGGGGTCAAGAGTCTCCTGTCATGAGGGCAGGTGAGGGAGAGTGATCAAGAGTTTCTGTATAGACAGAAGACTAGCACACCTACCCACAACACAGGAACGCCCCTCTTTCTTCTACATCAAAAGGAAGTTCCTGAAGGATGGAGCAGCACCAAAACCCCTTTCGATTTAGAATAAATGCGAGTAAACCAATTTTTCTCTTCATCATAGTTAGTAATGTAGTTCTGTCGTCTGAACCTCCCCCGGTGTGTGCTGGACATGGATGGACGGGTCTATTCCAGCCACATGTACAGAAATGATTTCTTGTAATCAGGATCCGTCATCGTGTTGGGGAGTGTGCGTTTTTTACGCTCCCATTGAAAAGCCAGGCAAGACTCGTCTATCTGGAAACATCCAACTTGACCCCAAACATGTTTCGCCTTTTCCAGTCGGTGAGCGCGTGCCCCGGAACTCCTCGTCTTTTCTTGGCCCCGTGTTCTCACACCATTTTCAAAGAGAATTGGGTAGGTTTTGAACACGTTTAAGTGACGCTCCTCGATGCAAGTGAGGCACCACAAAAAAACAACCCCAGGTTGTCGGTGTACAGAAAGAGTGGTTTTCGTCCTTCCACGAGGTGTAAACGCCCTTGATGGTCGGATGAAATTCAGATGGAGGACGATCGCAGCACCAGTGGGGAGACCGGAGAGGGTTGATACAGCAGCTGGTTGAGGCATGGAATGGACCATCTACTTTGGAGTCGGGATGTTGCTGTCTGGCGTGTTCCCAGACATCCTGGTCGTTAATGTCTTTCCAGAACCTCTTCGATATCCTTGTCTGTTGTTGATCGGACGAGGAGTGTCCATGACTCGGACGTTTGTTTTCGGATGCATGAAAGAAACAGTCAGACCAACGTTGTCTCTGTGTGTGACGGATGGTTTTAAATCGTTTGCTTTGCCTCTCAAATATGCATGTACGTCGTTCTAGTCCGTCCTTCCTGATCCTCCTCAGACGGATTGTTTAAACATGCGTTCATGCTTGCCCTCAAAAGAAGTGAGCGAAGGTGCTCCAGCTGTCGGCGTAAATCTGCCGGATTTTGGAGCAATTATCATCTTGATTGAAATCACCACCACCCTCAGATCTATTCGTCGTCGTTTTTTTGCCCAACAACGGATGATAAAGTTTCTATTTTTATTCCTGCTCTTTCTTCCTCTCCCGTTTTTCTTCTTTTCAATCTTTCTTTATGGTTTTTTTCTCCCATCTCGTAGCCGTTTGTTGTCCGTGAGATATTAAATGTAAAATCGAAAATTTTCTTTCTTACGAAATTGGTTCATGGCAAACGTTGCAAAATATGAATGTGTCTAATGTCTGTACAGACCGCACATGTCTTTTGCAGGTTAGATTTCTTCTGGAAAAGTGGGCTGACAGACCTCACAGGCGTGGGGGGGGTTTATATTTTTATTTAGTCTCCATAATCTGTTACCAAAAAAAGAAAGAAAAAAACAGTTTCCTCGATTAAAACTCATACAGCAAACACATGTCATCTAAGGTTGTACGCCACGGGTAAGGACATCACCATCATGTAGCATCAACCTCATCTCATTTAATGTTTGTACCTCCCAGCTAAAGACATACCATCATAAAACCCTGACCACTCATATCAAGGTTAACCCCCCTTGTCTTCTGTGATAGCGTGTATATACTCAGTTATGAATGGTCACAGCGCCTAATAAGTAAAAATATAATGACTGACTCCGGAAAAAAATGTCCACAAGAAAAATTCACGACAATCCGTGTTCCCTCTGCGTTTACAATGGACCCCAACAAGTGACACACATCGTTCAAAAGCTCACAGTTGTGACATTTAAACTGTGTCAACTATACTTGCCTTGTCTGAAATAGTTATCCAATGTCATTCAGATTTCCCTCATTTTATCAAAAGGTTCGCTTAGAGTGGTACCGTTTTCTAAACCCTGTATCTCAAAAACTAAACATCTTATTTTTGCATGTGGTTTTTCTCCAATAAAACGAGCGTAAAAAGTGTTTTTTAGATCATGTAAAACTCCCAAACACTGTTCGATGATAAGAGACTCATTTCGTGATGGAAGGTCACATTAAATGTCGTATCTCTCGGCCAAGGACATACCTTCATAAAACCTTCACAATAAACCGGTGAAATGAAGGTAAAAAACGTTTTCTGATTTAACTTTCACCGGTCAGTGCTTTTTTTAAGGAGCAAACGTTACATGATAAGACCCATGTTAAACTGTATCATTTCTGCAAAATGTCTGTTGCTGAAATAATAATTGTGATAAATAACTCATTGGTAAGCATTTTTTTTTGTTGTTTATTAATAAAGGTCAGGACCAGAGCGTTATCATTAGTTTGTGTGGAAAAGGAGCTTTAAAAATAAACAACCTGAAATTATTCAGTGAAAATTTGGAATTTGATGTTGGTTTAAACAGTTTTATTTCCATGACCATACCATTGAACACAAAGCACATTTGCCAGGACAACAAGAGGACTCTTATATACAGCCCTGCCTATGGAATTTGATGTTAGATATAACTCTTTTGTTCGATTTCGAAAATACAAGTAATTCTTAATACAGTGAAATTAGTGATTTTCTTCTTCTTCCTCTTCCTCCTTCTCCTTCATTATTATCTGTCTGTGTCTCTGTCCGTTCTGTGTCTCTGTCTGTCTGTTTATGTGTATTTTTCTGTCTCTGTCTCGATCACGGTCCTCGTTTTAAACCCGCACGAAGCCCGTGAACCCCTGGTGAATTTGTTATATGGTGCAATATGTGACAGCTTAACGGACCACTCCTAGATTAATGGGGAAGAAAAAAAATGTGTCCCTCGTTTTTGTGGCAGGCGCAATGCCCCGCTAGCCCTAGGGATGAATGGGGAAAAAAACCTGTGTTATCGTTGTATGAGGCGTTGTATAAAACGTCAGGTGCTAACCCCCTCTAGCCTCCCTTGATTTAATGTTATTGATCGGTCCCCACGATAATGACAGGAAAATGTGTCAACGTAGCTAAGGTTTGTTACACTCTCGGTGAAAGGGAAGTAAAGTTCGGGTCGGGTTGCTTTCCTTAGTCGCTTGCCGGAAATGACCTTGCGATGGTAGTGAAGCACCCAACCTAACACGCTATTACTTCAAGGCGATTGCGTCCCTTGACACACAGCCCGAATCCCCACATATATTGATTTGTATGAGTCAGTGGTTACTGCTAACTTCATTACACATCAAGTGACGTGTCAGAATCGAAACAAACACACACCACATACACTAGAATATTTTTACTCATGGGCGGTACTTGGGGAACCTGGTCTTGTTGTGACCATACATCACATTAGTCATGAGTACACACCCAACCCGTGTTCAAGGATCTGAGTGAACGGGTGTCTGAGGCACGCAGACAGGGTGATAAGGATTCATTCGCAGACTATTTTGGGCTGAAACTTACAAATTGTTAGGCAACAGTGCCTTATGGTAAACGCTGACTAACATCGCCAAACCACAGAGACATTCATTATGTCATCCGTGGATTCCAAGCTCCCAAACTCGTCAATGTAAGTCGGTTGCAAAAACTGACGAGCTAGGTGGCGTTTTTGTTGTAGAAGTGGATATGAGTAAAAAAAAAAGGGTCAAACTGGGCAATCCCGATCCAGATTGGTTATTTTATCTACCATATGCCAAGTTGCGAATGGTGCAGTTTTTATTAGATTTGTTTGGACAAATTTGTCGGAAGATCTGATTTTCAACTGATGGATACGGTTTCGCTGTACATGGCACTCAGTGTCCAAGGTTGGACCAAGTCGTACGACCCTCTATGGCGACATGAGTTTTTTCATGGAGTTCAATCGGTGTTTCCGAGTCATGCTTGTCAATGGACATGCTTCACTCATTCAAACTGGATACAAACACCGAGCTTGCGTGGGATGCCCAAACAGTGCGCCGATTGCCTGGCCGTTGCCAAATATTGGACACTAACGGACACCCGGCTTGTCAATGTCGAATACACGGGAGATTTCTTTGTGGGGCTCTGTTCTAAAACCTATTTCTGTTCTGGGACAGAACAAACAAACTCAGCTCGTAAGGGTTGAGTAAAAACACACGCCTTCACAAAGAAACCTACCAAAAGGTTCTTAAACGGAGAGAGTGGGAGTGGAAAAACATCGAGGTTCAGAACGGACGGAAAAATCTATATAAAAATACGTTACGCTCTAACCGCAACTCTCTTTTCCTTTGTTTATATTAAACGAGTTCTCGCTTCTGACGGTGTCACAACTTTTTCTACGCCTGTATAGACTTTTGTTTCGTTGACCCGCTCCTGGCAGCTTCTTTTATTTGTATGATAGCGTTTCCAACTTGATTGTGGTCTGATGAGTTGTTCTAATAGTCGTTTTTTTTTCTTGTTTCAAAGTGTGCTGTTTAATCCATTATGTTTTGGGAAACAGTATCCACTCTCCCTCGTGGTGTTTCCTGGGTGGTCCTTCGTTTCTGTAGACAGACTAAAGTTTACATTACTTTTTATGTGCTTTAACTTTAGTCCGTTTTATAGCTCGTACGATCAGCAGATGGGGAGAAAAAACATGTCCTTTCCATTAATATTCATGATGCTCTGATGCAACGTGATTTTTCTTTTTTTTTTGACACGTGAATATTGCCCTTACTTGATTCAGTTATACATATTCGATGGTTTTTATAAAATATTCAGATTTTTTTTCTTTTTAAGTTGGACAGACAGTCGTAATAATTTACATGTGCATGCGTGTCATCGCCCGTAAGGGTGTTTCTTAACGAGCACACACTCGTTCTTCACGATGCATTAATCAAACATCTTATGTCATATGCTTCGCCCCTAAAGGTGGTTTTTTATAGCAATGTTCGAAATCAGTTGATTGTTTATCTTGTATGGGTTTAGACAAGTAAGTTCAAGTCTTTCAATGTGAACCCGACTGTAGTTTTTTTTTTTTTTTTTTTTTTTTTTTTCACTTCACCATTTTAAGACAGCTTAACCAAAAAAAATAAAAACAATCTAAACCAAGCAAACAAGGTAAATCAACTAATAATCCTCAAACTTCATTCTTTAACTAAGTAATGATCCGGTTTTTTAAAGAGTCAGTATGCTCAGCTAGTACGGGTTCATCGGGTTCAGTTCGGGTCTTTCAAGGGAGCTGACTGCTTTTTTTTATGTGTTGTGGCCCTTGGGAATACGGTCTGTCGCTTAAAAACAGTCTGTCATTTTTTTTTTACATTCTTCTTTACAGCATGTTGCATAGCTCATGCCAATCGCCCGTAGGGTCTATCAATAAGGAAGTCACATGGTCTTAGGAAGATGTCATCTGGGAGCATCCTCTGTCATGTGATTGGGCCCTAAGGTCTGTCGTGATCCCTGCTCCCTGCTCCTGCTCCCCTTTGGGGGGGTTTGAGAATTCCCTACCCTCCTACTCCTGTCTCGTAATTTGTCTGTGTTTTTTGCCATATCACTACACACGCACACACACACACACAACACACCACACAACACACACACCACTACACACACACACACACCCACACCACACACACACCACAACACACACACACACACACACACTCACACAACACACACACACACACACACACACACACACACACTCACACACAGTTTGGTTAAATTTTCGTCACGAAAACACCGACGTCCGTGAATACTACCAAACGTTTAGTTCGTTGCGCCCAAATGTAAACAGAGATTGAACAAACCAAACATCGTTTTGGAGCTGTTCGATCAGAGGGCCAAATCATTGCTTTGACCAACAGAGCACTACAGACGACTCAAACAGCAATTGATCTGGGGCCACAGGACGCCTCCATGAGATGTCTCTGTGTTTTCCTTCTTGTCTGGAAAACGCCGCGAAGTGAAAAACATTACTGTTGATGGTTCAGAATTGGTTTTTCCTTGTCTCAATGTCATTTCGGTGATGCAAGTCTGTTTGGAAGATCAGATGAGGAGTGTCCGGTTTATAATCCACGTACCGTTCTTATCAAGTGGTGCGTTTTCGAATAAACGAATGTACAAGAACGAGTGATGTCGTGATCAAACTTTCGGACTATTTCAGCGTCATCCTAGGTATGAAGTTTCGATGTGGTGCTTAAACGGTAAATACTTACCAGTGCAATATAGTATGACAGACACAGTCATGGTCAAAGTGTATGAAAAGCGTATGCCACCAGGGATGCCTAATTATGACCAGTATAAGAGAAACACTTCAGTGTATCTGTCTTTTTTTGCTGTAAACCGGTCTGAGAGGAAACATCTTGATTTGCAACGCATTTATCTGTCATCGTCTGCTGGTGAGTACAATTCTAAATAAAAGTGTTTCTCATAACTCTATTAGTAGTAATATATTGTATAAAAAGAGTTCATGTTACTGTGACTGCCAGGGTTCCTGTTTGTAGAAAGAAACTCCCTCTCTCTCTCTCTCTCTCTCTCCTCTCTCTCTCTCTCTCTCCTCTCTCTCTCTCTCTCTCTCTCTCCTCTCTTTCTCTCGGACATCAAGCCGGGAAGCCGGGATTGACATCAAGCAGGGAGGCCGCATCTCAGATGGCTGCGCTTTAATTGCAAATAGTACAGAACTGTACATCTCAGATGGCTGCGCTTTAATTGCAAATAGTACAGAACTGTACATCTCAGATGGCTGCGCTTTAATTGCTAATAGTACAGAACTGTACATCTCAGATGGCTGCGCTTTAATTGCCAATAGTACAGAACTGTACAAGTGTTCTGCCCCAAGACTTAGCAGGTACATGTGTAAGGTGGCTTGCCTTCCGTACCGCTTGTCTTCAGGTCGTCACGCGGCTGTTTTCTTGCTGTATTTCAAGCTTTCATGTGGAAGAGAG
>CM031606.1:4216233-4238733 GCA_018398815.1 Conus ventricosus
ACCCACACACACACACCACAAAAACCCCACACCCCTGACTGACTGACTGAAACCAATTTATTGTCGGATTAACTCATGGTTGTACTGACTTACACACACACACACACTCACACACACACGCACGCACGCACGCACGCACACACGCACGCACTCACGCACACACACACACACACACACACACACACACACACACACACACACACATAACAGATGCAGATAACGTGCAGATGAAATCATCACATCCGGTGCATTTCTGTTGAGTTTTCCTGTCTTTCTTCCTGGGGCAAAACAGGCAACGCTTTCTTTCATGGACGGTACTCTCTGTGTCTTTGTGCTTTTGGCCAACAGATGGCAGTTCCTGTATCTTTCTTTTTTGGGCTTGCTTTGTGTTTGACTTTGGTGTCAGCTGGTCATGGTCTGCGCCATCTATATCAGCAATGACCTTCTGGGCAGTCTGGACAAGGTGTCTAGTGAGTGCCACCTGGGAGACACGCCTCTGGATGTGCTCCACCATCATTTCGAGTGCAATGGTTCGAATGAAGGCGGCACGCGCATCTGCTTTTCCTAGGGAATCCTCTGGAAACCTGACCTGCCAGATGCGACGTGCAGCAATGGTGGCCAGATCCATAATATTGCTGAACATCACAATGGGCCAGCGATTTGTCTTTCGCTTCGCCGGTAGGCATGAGCCATTTTGTCCAGAGTGTCACCGCACCTTTTGTGGAGTTTGTAAAACAGGATGATCTCTGGCTTCTTCTTTGCAGTCTTATCATCCACAACACCTGTTGTATGCATTGCACTGAGTGCCACAACACTTTTACTCCTTTTACTCCGGTAATTTACCAGAGTGACGGCTTCATTGTATGCAAAGTCAGAACCATACAGACAAAGCTGCCTTTTATCTTTGAAAGAAGGGGGGAGGAATCGTTTGTTGGCCCTGACTGTCCCTACCATGGTCAAGCCATTTCGCAAGAATGATTCAGCTAATGTGAGATCAGTGAAGTAATTGTCACATAGTGACGTTCCTTCCACTCTTGAAAAAAGGCTCAGCAGCTGGAGGACAGTATTATGGCCAAGGTTGATTCTGCCTGTTCCTGACCAGCTGGCCGACCAAGATAGGGACTCCATACAAGGGGTAGTTTGCCTCCGCGTCAGCAACCCAGAAGACTTTGATTCCATAGTGGTCAGGCTTGGACGGCAAATACTGCAAGAAGCTGCATCGCCCCTGAAAGGAACCAGTTGCTCATCAATGGTAAGCAATGAACCTGGGATGTAGTGCAGAGAATGTAAATATGTTGGTTCAAGACCACCCACGTAATTCTGCCCGAAAACCCCCATTTTCACATACAAATCACGTCCATCACATATTAGTTTATGGCCAAAATTAACACCTGTTTTCTAAAAAAATTAACGCCTCAAAACCTCTAAAATTGACGCAATTAACACATTGAAACGGGGGTTTCCGTACAGAATAATATGGGCGATCGTGAACCATCATTTTTACATTCTCTCTGAGAACATAAAATCAACTAAAAAATTTATATGGTTTGGCAGTCCTGTTTGTTCACAACCTGCCGGGCTGCCCAGACTGGCTGCAATTAATATGAACGTCGCCATTGTTTTTTTCATGCTTTGCTGCACAGGAGCCCGAGCCTCACGCGTGCACTCTCATACCAATAGGCAGGGAGTAATGACGTCATTTTGGCCGGGGAAGCTTGTGTTGCTAAACAGCCGCAGAGCTACCATCATTTCACATTGGGAGGTGTACTGTGTAGTCGTGCGATAGAGAGTTATTGTGCCGTTCAAACGTGTGAGAGAAGTGATTTTTACCAGAAATATTTATATCTCAAGACAGCATTTCTTCAGAATTAGAGAGAGAACTTCTGGAATCGCAAGTTGCTCATTAAAATCTATTAGATTTCTCACACAGCCGTTCAACTTTAATTCTACCCGACATGGATCAAGCTCAAATCTCCCATTACCACCGCCAACACCAACGGAATTGTGGACAGAGGAAGAGAAGAATACTTTACATGAAAATATAAGATACTTTGAAGTAGCCTGTAAAGCAGAGAGAGAACCTCTCAGTCTACCCTCCGACAACTGCCCTGCAAGCCTCTCAGTGAATGCTACAAATGCATGAAGTGGGCCTAAAAATAGTAACGGTTATGCATAACCGCCGAACAACTGCCCTGCAAGCTCTCAGTGAAAGCCACAAACGCATGACGTGGGTCTAAAAATAGTAATGGTTATGCTAAACCGCCGACTGGCTTGAGCTGTGCCTGCGCTCTGACTCACCCGCTTCAGGCTGCCTTTTCAGGCGGCTGCTGAGAGAACTTGAAGAGATCGTGTGATTATTGATTCAGGACTCTGATAAGCGCTTTTTAGCGGCTGTCTCGAATTTACATCGCTCAAGTGCGAACCACAAAAAGCTCCCCTTCACACTCCCTGCAAGCACCTCCCTATCTATTGTGTGAATGATTCTCGTGTGTGTGTGTGTGTGTGTGTGTGTGTGTGTGTGCGTGTGATCCAGATCATGCCTATAGCACAAAAACAAGAGAAACTGATTACTTAATTTTTTTTATTTATAATTTTAATCTGGTTTAAAAATGAGCCCCCACGTAGTTATAAAGCTTACAGAAATATTTGATGATTTTGGTTGGGCGATTAATGCTGGAGTTGATAAAGAAGTGGTAAGGACATGTTTGAATGAATTTATAACAGAACTTTTTGAAAGATTAAATATTCGAAAAAGCGTATTGAAAGCCGTTAGTATAATCCCAAAGTCTTGGCCTAAACCAATTTTAAAGCTTTTTGCTATTTTACTTGATAATATTGCCCACGAAGATGCTGACCTGCATGTGTATGATGATCTTGAATGAGAAAACTGTTACCTTTAAACCTGGTCAGTTTTACGATTAAAAAAAGACTATGAATAACAGCTGAATTTACAATTATTTTTTTTTTATTTTATATTAAAAAAATGGTTGCCGAACTCAGTGAATCTGATTTAAAGAATTGTAATGATCTATTTGACGAAACAATGAAATTATTAAACATTGATTTTAGTGAATTGGGTTGAGAATGATATAGACAATATAATAAAAGATAATAGTGAACTATTTAACGAAGCAATCAAAGTGATAAACATTGACTGTAGTGATTCAGAAAAAGCTAAAATATTGGCGGGTGTTATTGTAAGGTTAACGTGCCTTGAAGCATTGCGGCACTGGGTGAAGAATAAAAGCCTGTTTTACTTACTTTTATTTACATTTATTTTTTTAATCTACGTAAATATCGTGGCTTTAAAAATGACGACCACAAGTAAATTCGAGGACGGAAAACTATATACGATGAAGAAATATTTAGCAGCGGCAAACAATTAAGCAATACGTTCAGTGAAGTAGACATGAATATCATTAACTCTACAAACGTTCATGAAAGCGTGGCACATGCTATCTCTAAAATCCCAGAGTCTCTTCAGATGGAGCCGCCAGTAAAAGTGTTGTTGGCTGTTCTGATTGATTATATAACACCTGATGGTACTAACATGCCAGTTTGGGTTTCAACAAGGCAGAAAGAAGTAATCAGCTATCCGGGCTTTAACTCTAACTGGGCCGACTACATGCTTACACAGTTTAACCATGCAAGTGAGGAGGCAAAGTTAAGGGGGTTTTGGCTGGTCTGAAGGGGACAGTCCTTGAAATCAAATTAAGACAAACAAAGTTCTATCCTATAGTTGGCAATTCTTACCTTCCTCTCCAAAGAGTTAGTTTCAAAACGAGCAGTCTTAAACATACATAATTCTGACAACATGTGTTTTATGTGGTGTGTTTTAGCACATCTACATCCTGTCAAAAATCATGCAAACAGAGTTTCCAATTATGAACAGTACAAAGATAGCCTGAACTTTAATAACATAAACTTTCCCGTAAGCATAGAAAGCATATCTCAGTTTGAAGAGCAAAACAACCCAATCACTGTAAGCGTATACACATGGTCTATAAAAGCTAATAAAAGTGCCTCTAAGGATTCTCCCAACGCCCCCACTTTAGGTGAATCACTTGACAAGCATGTAGACTTGATACTGTTTGCAGATAGTACAAAGAGTCATTATGTATTAATCAGAACAATAAGCAGACTTATGGCTTTTACATCAAAGCATCCAGCTAAAAAAGATATTTGTAGAAGGTGTCTGGTACGAAAACCACAACTATAGAAACAGCTGACGACCAAAAGAACTCATTGTAAAAGTTTGTAGACTGTGAACACCCAAACTCCTTAACACCTAAGCCTGGGACTATGATAATGATTTATTAATAATGTATCACAGAAATGCAGATTGAGTCCGTACGGTGGGGGGGGGGTTTATGCCGGACTTTGAATCGCTCTAACCGTCAGTACTATGGCCCACAACAGCAAGAACAAAAAAACATCCTTAATAACCCACCATCAAGATCTGCTCTTATGCGTTATTGTAGTTAGGTCAACGCCAACACACAACACCTGAGATTTACCGAGACCCCAACGCAAGCTAGTACAATTCTTAGATCAGATGAAACAACTTCGGCATCATTTATCCAACCACCTAAAACTTTCCGCATTGATATGACTCCTGAAACCAAGAACGTTAATGAATACTCTACACACTGTTGGATTTGCAATAAAGAAATATAAGGCATCGCCGTAAAGACCACGATCCAATACTGGAAAGTTCAGATGGGCTGCACACAACAATTTAACCTTCAGCTTAAGGATGACACCAAGACATGGAAACTCCTATCTTCTTCATAACCCAAGAGTTACGATTCCTCATTTTATCATTGCAAGCAGTGACATCTGAATATAAGATGGGTTAACCTTCATTGCACAGTCGTCAGAAAATTACATGACTTTTACTCTTGACTCTTTATCCATTATAGACTCTGCCCAACACTGATGCTAGTTTTGATACATTACAGATCTTAACAAGACATTCCAATCACTAAACAGTAAGCATCGATCCTAACATTAGTACGCAAAGGCGTTTATTTTATCCTTATGAATACATGAACTCGTTATAGGTTTGACGAAGACGTCACTTCCTCCTAAGGCCTTTATCTTTCTATCTCCATAGATGCAAAGACATAACTGACGCTGAAAATGAATACCCCATAAAGCCTGGACACAATTACACTGTGAAACGATGGCGACTATCACGATCAATATTTAATGGCTGAACGTTGTGCTTATTGGCAGACCGTCCTATCAGAATTACAGATCTACATGCATGAAACATTACACCTTAGACTCATCACAAAAAAAAAAAACAATACATCTCTGCTCCATGTCTTTCTGGGAAGGCTTTCTTAAAGTCTAACAAACATCCAGATTGACATAATTTCTGATCTAACCCACACCCAGATGATGAAGAGACGGGCTGAGGGGCGTGCATTAGCATGGCCTCACACCCTAATTGACTGACTGCAAAGGCCAACAACAAATATTTAGACGACTAGATCACACCAAACCAACCAAACTATCTTATAATGTACATAGACGCTAACACTCTTATGGATGGGCCATGAGTCAACCGCTTCCACTGAGAAACTTTAAAAATGAATAAAAGGGCCTCAGATGTTAATACTGTTTTAGGCATTTGTCGCAGCTTACCCCTTGGGGGGGGGGGGCGGGGGGGGGGGGGGGGGGGGGGGGGGGCAGCAGGACTAATCTTAGAATTAGCTTAGAATATCCTAAAGAATTACACGATTCCACAACGATTACCCCCTACCGCAGAAAGAATACAAGATGAGTCCCCATTCGAAACCTCCTAAACTCGTGCCTAATCTTCAACATAAAACAAAATATGTTTGTCTTACAGACTGTTACAGTTTTAACTTACGACACGGTTGAAACTGATCTGATGTTCCACAGAATAATTAAACTGTGATCAAGAGCCTTTTATGATGCCAAAACATTACGAAGAATACTGAACTTAGAACCCAATCCACTGAATCCTTCAGAAAAAAAACTTCTTTAAACTGATTGAACAACAGCTGATTTGGCAAAACCATGGAGAACGTACAGCACAACCAAAAAGAAGTTAAATTAGATACAACAAAAGAAACCAAGAATTAAGTTTGCCTACTAAACCTAACTATCAAGACTTTAGAAGATTTAACGACATCTTGTTTGGCATTAATTAGAACGAAAAAAGAATTAAAGTTGGACAAGCCAGTGATTTATTGGATTTAAGATCGTATAGAGCTGTCAAAAGTTATTGATGTTAGAAATCCTGTATGACCTTAACTTTATACCGCGGTACCGCAGAGCCACAGAACTTACAACAGACACTGACTCTTTATTCTAGAAGCGCCCACAGAAGACTCTATCAGGATTTAGAAACTAAGTGGCCTAAAGGGCAGATGGGTGGTACGACACAGCGACTATCCAAAAAGACAGTCCTTAACATTCAACTGTCAACAAAAAGTGATTGGGTAAAGATAAGGATGAACTTAATGGACAGTTATCAAAGAAAATGTTGGTTTGCGGTCAAGCTGTATAGCGTTGCCAGTCAGACTTCTGTAGATAAAGAAGGCTAAGGGCATAAGTAAAGAAGTTGTCAAAAAAATATATCTCACGATAACTACAAGCAAGCTCGCTTTTGAAAACAAAGTATATCATCACACAAATGTTTAAATCTGCGCTCTACTCTTTCATCAAGTAAAACACAAACAGCTGGTAACAAGAAATCACTAGTCTCTAACAATAACAAGAGAACTTACGACAATCCTGATTTTTCATATGCTGTAGGGCAATGGGAACTTTAAAAGAATGACTTGGCCTGTACTTAATAAGAACCTACCTAGTACTTACTTAAGAACATAACAAGAACTTAACTTAGAACCTAACTAGTCTTATTTAAGAACCAAACAAGTAACTTAAAAAAAGAACTTATAATATACTTGTCCTTTACATGATAATTTACTTGCACTTAACTTAAAAGTACTTTCTCTAACTAACTTAACTGTAGTTTATTTAAGTTCTTAACATGTACATTATCTAGTCTTAAAAACTATTCCATTAGAAAATGGGCTACTGCAGGAGGTTAGCCCTTTTTTTTTGCAGAATGGTTCTCTTCTTTTACTGGCTTTGTGGGGGTTTTGTGACTTTGCTGCTAAGTATGGCGATAGACATTTGTATGCAAAAAACTCCCCCACCAACAACAACAGCGGAAAATACCTAATAATACATCTTAACGTTTGTTTGTGATAGTGTAGTTGTTAATTGGGTGTTGTTGGCGTGGTGAAGTTGTATTAACAATCTAACGAATTTTTGTTTTTGCTGATTGTTTAGATTTTCTAAGTTTGTATCCATTCAGGCTAGTTTTACGCCCCGCCTCAACACGCCCAGGATTTTTAGCCTTAGTAACATTACTCACTTGTGGCACATTCCCTAGTGGTACAGTTCCTGGCCTCCAGCGGAGGGTCCTGCGGCGTCTTCTCTCCTGCTCGCTCATTTTTTTTTATTGCGATTTAAATTTAATTATGATCAAAATAATATGATTAAAAGTCATTAATTCCAGAAGAATGGCACAACATAGTCCCAAATCTGTAAAACATGACGACAACTAGAGTTTCCTAGGATTTGTTTAAAACCGGATCTTGTGATAAGTCGTATTTAAATCTTCTTCTTAAACAACTGGTGCCATCTTACTTACTAACTTAGAAAGATAAACTTAATCATTGTCGACCCCACTGATCTAACCATTTTTTAGTCCTAGCTGTGCTCGTAACCTAGCATAGTAACTTCTCAACGTCATCAGTAGAACAATTGCTGAATCTGTTCAAATACTTAGTTCAACGCCTAATACTGGTCTAGTTTTTCCACAACGCGGGCCCAGAGAGTATAAATCAATCTTATATGGCATTTATGACTACGGGGTATCTGCTTGCCCCACACACTTAAATAGTTCGTCACAATTCCATTTTTAAAAAAACAAAAAAAAATAATATAATAATTTTACAAACCCTGAGTTGACGTGGTTAAATTATGCAGTGCCCATTGTTGGTGTTATAGTTTATTCAACCATGCAAAAAATGTTTGATAGGGAACAACCGCCCAACATGGAAAGAATAGAAGATTCGCCAAAACTATTGCAACTTTATTATTAGCTCTTAACAACCAAAGAATATCTGATTAAAAAGCACATAGACAGCTTTTCGTATTATGATAATTTAAATTATTTTTTGTAGTTAAAAAAAGATGAGTAAAAAAAAACAAAAGATTATTAAAACGATTCACCACTCGCTGTAATTAGGTCGTAAGCGGGCATAGTATAGGGCTAAAGCGTGTTAGCACAAAACATGTTTTAGAATGAAGGCGGCGGATCTAGGAAGGTTATGACATTGAGGACGTTGTTAAGGTTAAAGATGTAATTACTGCAGGGATTGCCTCAAAAGCTTTCATGTTGCCACAGGGGATTTATCCCAGAAAATACTAGATTCAATAGAAAGATATAATACATCAGAACATAATTTATAAAAGAAGGCGGGCGTAGTTATTAGTGTATTTCATCAAGGGAGCTATTGTTAACGATTTGGCCTTCTCTGGAAGCAAACGAATATGTATTAGTAAATTGAGGGTCCGATGAAAGAGATGAGAACGCCAAAAACAAGGCAATGAGAAGATAAAGCTAAGGCAAGAGACCTATGAGAAAAGACGAATTGGCATCACTTATACTTAAAAAAATAAAAAGTTAAGGGAACAGGGACATGTCAGAGCACACATTACAGACGTTTATGATGCAATGAATGAGTATACTTATTGACAGGAGAAAGAAGTATCTTACATCACCACCGCCAAACTGTCTGACTTTTTATGAACATCAAAGAACAGAAAATATCCGAAATTGGTTTTATTGTGGGTCCATGGAGCAATTTAATATTCGTGCAACAAACAATCTAAAAATTATAGTTAAAATGTAATAAAAAAAACAATTAAAAATACAGTCCAACTTATGGACAATACGAAGTACAAAATATATTATTCTCCAAAAGGCTATTGGAAAGAAAGACTGCTATTGAAAAACTGAGTAAAGCTGCTAGTAGTGACTGAATCAGAAGCGAAAGACTGGCCTACAAAACAGGCAAATTTGCAAATATAACTGCCTGCCCCAAAAATAATAATACGGCCTAAATTATGATACGAGTCCTAATGACATCCACCAGATGTACTTGTTTTTGTATCTTACCACATGACAAAGGTTAAAGAAAAAAATTTAAAGTATGCTCCTGACTTTTGTTGACATGGCTTCAAGATACAAAGCGCCGAAACCTTTAAAAAAGTATAAAGTCTCAACTGCTGTGGGCTGTGGCTTTTACAACAAATATACATCGAGCCCATTAAAGTATCCTATATAATCCAGGTTGATGAATTTAAAAAGAGTTTTAAAGTGCTCTGAAAACCAACTGTTTTTAAAACAACATGTTTACAGTAAGAGAGGGATCCCCAGCAACCACGATCACAGGCCCTAGTAGAAAACTTTAATAAAATCTGGCAGAACGTCTGTTTACCTATCCAAATCACAGAGAAATTATGACAGACCGCCTAACACAGAATGGGTTAGGAGATTGCCGAGCAGTCTATACGCGACAAAGAACAATGAGGACTATTAAAGCAACAGGTTGAAAACAGAAACGCGATCAAATTTTAAAAAAAAAATAGCTTACTGAAGATGTGCAAGTGGACTCAAAAACCTCTTGGCCGTTTATGGGCTAAAAGTAAGATACTTGAAAGACTCCTGAATAGCAGAGGGCGATGTTTAGAATTAGAGCCCCAGATCCCATATGGAGCGTAAAGATGAAATGAAGTTGAAAAGAATCATGAAAACAGCCCCTCCCGTATAATATTAAAGAGAACAACTCTCGTCTAAAAAGCCAAACCCCTAAAAGATCCTTTTGTTCGTGAAGAGCTGCAGAGTTGTCCTCTCCAAACCCATGAGTTAACAAAAAAAAATAGTGTTTTATTTTTTGGCATAAACATTTTATTTTTTAGCCTAATATTGAGTTATTTTAAAACTGATCGTGTGTTTGTTTTACAACAATGTTTCTTTTTTAAATGGCCTCCGTGTCTACCAGACGTGATGTAAAAAAAAACGGTTTCCCCCCCCCCAACCCCCCCCTTTCTTCCATACATATTGCAGTTACAATTTTTTGGCCGTCTGTAATCCCACCATCAGCCATACGCCTTCCTAAAATCTACGTCCGTAATGTTATCCATCCTGGATAATACTTTGCTTATATCTTATCTTAATGAACAAGTTTTGCTGATGCTAAAGCAATAATGTCAGTGTGCATTTGCAATTTAGGAGTAAAGTTTTTAAAACAGCACTTATAATCAAAGACAAACAGCGCCAAAACCTAACCCAGACCGACCAAATGCTAAAGAGACAGGCGCGCCAACTCCCCTAACTAGCTAAAACGGCAACACTAGAACCGCACAAAGCAATGCTACCGCCGAAGAGCCAGTAATAACATACGGAAAGAGTATATAAAGCTTTAAGCCTATTTCATATCAATAGTAACGCCCCTACTAATCGAAGAGTCGCTTACTATTTCCATTGAAATACAATTAATTGCTCAAACCTAAACTGTTGACCCTCCATTTTAAAAAAGATTATTTTTAAATAAATCATGTACCTAAACTTCTTAATAAACCTTCAGGCAGAACTTCATTAACAGAGTAAAACCGGCAATAAACATAAACCTACTTAAAGAGAATAAAGACGATTACAGCTAGTTTGACTTTGTCAAGCAAACCATCACCAGGTAACCTTGTCAATGATACAATGGTGTGTTTATTTCGCCTCGTTTTTAGTACTTGCAATACTGAGCTTAATATGAGGCCTCCAAGTTTTCAGCCAATATTTGTTAATTCCCTGAATAATGAATTGTTCCCTCGGCAAACTAAGTATCGCCCTCCCTCGGAAGTAATAAATAAGCGAAAAAATCATCGTCATTTGCCTAGGAAGTGAATCAGTTTTTGGGGAAAATTCAAGCCGAAGTTTCATTCTCCACTTCAGCGGATTATCTTACTCTGTAGCATATCTTCAGAATCCGTCTATAATTTCAATCTGTTATTACTGTAGTTTGTTTCCTGGAATCCAGCTAACCGAATGGTACCCTTCATTCAAAGCTTTTTCTAAAATTGTTTATCTTATTCAAAGTATCCATTGGGGTCTTCGTAGATCCAACTTTAATTCCAAGCAATTTCAGGAAGCAACGCCCAAGCATTCTCTCTTTAATAAGTTTGTATTCAAGTTTGCCCAAAATCGTTTGCCCTTAAAATTCTTAATGTCTCTAGGTAGTGGGATATTGCTGCCGTTTTTTGTCCTTCAATTTTCCTGTTCGTTTGTAAACCCCGACATCTGTGTAACTCAAATCCATAAACATTTCCTGCTCAGCGCCTACAAGATCAAAGTCATTGTGTCTGCTAGTCTTTCAGCACTACTGCAACGCATTTGGAGTCTAGCTGCGCTTTATTCAGGCCCCCTAGACATTCATTTTATAATAAAAAATTATAATAAACAATTGGTTAAATGGCAATCATAATAAACTATCTACAATAAACAAACGTATTGAACTGGGAAGGTCAGTCCCGATAAGCATAGCTTAGCGTGCTTTAAGATTTTTCTAACTGTCTCTTTTAATTTTTTTTACTACACTTTGTCCCATATATATAAAATTATCACTTAAACATTCTTCAAAGACTATCTTTGACCTTTAGTGTAAAAAATACAACTGATTTAACTGCGAACGAAAGTCCTTTTAAGACAGCATTATTATTTTTTGGAGTTAAGAGCCAGACAGAATTTAAGGCGTGGCGTCCACTAAATGGCTAGCTTTGACAGAGCTTTTCTTTTTTTAAACAATGTCTTGTTTCAGCAGAACAATCATCAATAAAAAATAGTGTTCAGTCCCTCAAATAGTCTATAGTAAATGTCTAAACAGTCGCTCAGTTTGTCGCAAGGATTCAACTAAAAATATAATCTCTTGTCTGTCCAAATAAACTACTCTAACTATAGTAAGACTTGTTGTGCTTAATGGTTTGTGCAAAAAAAAAATTATAAACAATGTGTACGTAATGAAACCTGTATATTGTAATGTAACAAATCAAGTACGAAGGCCAGTTTCCCACACCCGTAATCCCGCAGATAAGAGAAACAGAGCGGGAATACATTAGCATAAACATCAAACTATCCATCTGTTTTTATAGATATTACTTCTATCTACATTTAAACAAGAGCCGCGTTCTTTTAGCCTGTAATTTCTTCATGTTTAATAACTGAGCTTCCAAACCAAATAAAAAATGTTCATTTTTATTGGCCCTTACCGTCTGCTTCTTGTGAATAATTATTTGTATACCATCTTGCCCTACCCTTTCTCTCCACTTTTCCAAACAATCTGTTGTCAAATGTGGATCTAAATCCAACCACAGCCATATTTGGTTATTAATTAGTCATCCGGAGTACTTACACATAAAGCGAAAGATTATAGACATACTCGATCAACTGCTGGATCCCTTTGCCTACCACCAGCGAACAGCTTCTTATTTCATCGAAGTGTTGGTGATGTAAAAGTCTGCGCCCTGAATACAGCCGATCATGACTTGGCCACTATTACGCCAGTCAACCTTCTCAATTTTGTATTATAAAAAAACGCTTCTGATTCCCTCTTCAGAAAAGGAGTTTTCCAATCAGTAAACAAGAACAAAATTCCTTTTAAAGACTTTTAAAGCCCTATTTAGATATATGATTCCAAAGATTGGTCCTCGCATGTTTCTATTTTCTGTACCGAAGGTATAACTCTTTCATAATTAAATAACCGTTTTACTTTTATAACTGGGTTAAGATATGTTCTGGCAGTTCAAGGGTTAGTAACAACATCAAACACAAGAGAAATGTCACTAACTGGTATTTATCTAAAGGGTCTTCAGACAGAACAACAGAATCGCTAGGATTAAATGTTAGATCATAAATAAGTTTTTCTTTTAGTGCACCTTGATAATATGGCATATGTGTCTTTAACAGCTCAAAATCTAGAGGGATGCAGAATCTGTTGCCAAATGCTTCTGCTACTGCCTCATCTTTAACATCATTCTTTGCACCCCCCGCTTTAAGCCTGTGCTTGAGGCCGTTTGGGCTTTGTATTCCTGATAAACTTTCTCTTTTTTCTTTTTTAGGCAGCCATAGATCAGAATAGAGGGTAAAAATGTCTGCCTCGTTTAGTAATTAAGACTTCTTCACCTCCAGTTTAATTACTATATGAAAAAACAATAGCCCTGCCTAAAATTGGCAACAACAGTAGCATTAGGATCTGTCGATTTAATATCTATTTTTAATGGAATATCCATGTGTTGTGGAAAGCGTTTCGCTACCACCCGTGGCATGAAGATCCACTGAACAAAGATGGGATGTGTGAAGACTCATCTGAATGAGCAGCAGCGCACTGCATCAGCAGATAAGACGTCGGAAGACCAAGGCCAGGATTTAAACCACAGTGCCAAGGACATCCACGCTGTTGGTTCGGATGAGGAATTTGCACAGGCCTCGATGCCAGGCGCCTGAAACTCAACCTGCCACGAGCAACGAAATGAAGATTGGGAGAAACTGGATGCAAAAATCGTCCAAAGACTCGATGCACTGATAGGGAAAAGCACCCTGGAACACAAACTAGCCACATATGGGGACATTGTGTATGCCACATGTAGAGACGCCTATGGAGTAAAACTACCCAAAGAGAAAACACCTCCAAAGAAATCCAGACGCCAAGAAAAGATGGACAAGATCAGAGTCCAAAAGAACAACCTCAAGAAGCAAATGAAGACCGCACTGCCAGCTGAAAAAACAAGGCTTGGAAAAAACTGTGGGAAGACCTGAAAGAAAACACAGCGCCCTCAGCAAAGCGGGAATCTGCGAGGAAGAGGAAGAGCAAAAAGAAGAAGACACAAGAGCGCTTCTTCAGAGACCCCTTCCAGTTTGCCAGAACACTGTTTGAGCAGGCCAAAATCTGGGACCCTAAGTGTGGACAAAGGAGTTCTTGAGCAGCATCTGAGGAAAACATACTCTGACTCACAGAGCAAAGCACCACTCGACATTCAAGGTCTGGTGTGGCCAACCAACCCTGAGGAACAGTTCAATGGCAAGCCTCCAACGTTGGGGGAAATCAAAAAGGTGGTCGACAAGCCAGAGCCAAATCATCACCAGGGCCAAACGGAATACCTTATCAGCTTTACAAGAAATGTCCCAAGGTGCTGGAGTGGCTCCACAGGCTGCTGCGATCGGCTTGGAGAAACCAGAAGATCAGCGGCCAGTGGATGACGGCAGATGGTGTGTACATCCCCAAAGAGCAAAACTCAAGTGAAATCAGCCAGTTCAGGCCAATATCACTACTGAACGTCGAAGGGAAAATCTTCTTCTCTGTCATGACAGCAAGGCTGACCAAGTACCTGATGGAAAACAAGTACTTGGATGTGTCAGTCCAGAAAGGTGGCATCCCAGGCGTGGCTGGCTGTGTAGAACACGCCACAATGATCTGGGACGCAATCCAAAAAGCAAAAACAGAAAAGAGAGACCTGGACGTAGTGTGGCTTGATCTGGCAAATGCATATGGATCTGTGCCCCATGAGATGATACAGTTGGCTCTTGAGATGTACCATGTGCCAAAGAACATCCGCAACATGCACAAGAAGTACTTGAATGGCTTCGCAATGCGGTTCTCTACCAAGGAGTACACAACTGATTGGATCAACTTGGAAGTGGGCATTGCAATGGGCTGTGCAATTTCCCCGATACTGTTCGTGCTGGCAATGGAACTCATCTTGAAAGCAGCAACAAACAACGCGAGACAAACAGACCTTGGCGATGGATACAAGATGCCTCCTCTCAAGGCCTTCATGGATGACACGACAGTGATTTCATCCAGAGAAGACGAGACACGCCATGTGCTGGAGAGGCTGGACGACATAGTTGCCTCATCCAGAATGAAGTTCAAGCCAAAGAAATCACGGAGTCTCTCACTGAGGAAAGGAAAAGTGGCCGAATCTGTGGTCTTCAGTGTTGCCAACCAGGCCATTCCAACAGTCACAGAAGAACCAGTCAAGAGCCTTGGAAGATGGTATGATGATACGCTGAAAGACACACAAAGAGCAAAAGAAACCAAGCAGATGGCGGAAGAAGGCTTGGAGACCATTGACCAGTGTGGGCTCCCTGGCAAATACAAGGTCTGGTGTCTGCAGTTCATGCTGATACCAAAGCTCCTATGGCCTCTGATGATATACGACATCTGCACCAGCACAGTGGAGGCAATGGAAGCCAAAATCAACAAGTTCACAAGGAAATGGCTTGGTGTCCCACCCTGTCTGACTGACATCGCGCTGTACTGTAGCCAAGCAAAGCTCAAACTACCACTGAAATCCATCCTGGAGGAATACAAAGCAGGGAAGATCAGACTTCAAAGCATGCTGGAGGACTCAGGAGACAAGGTGGTAGAAGCAATCAAGCCCCAGCCGAAGACAGGCAGAAAATGGAAAGTTCAAGAGGCGATGGATTCTGCAAAAGAAAGTCTCAAGATCAGAGAAATAACAGGACACACACAGACCAACAGACAAGGACTGGGGGTGACCAAAACTGAATGGTGGTCAAAGGCCAAAGGAAAAGCCAAAAGAGACATGATGATTCAGGAGATGAGAAAAGAAGAAGACCAAAAAAGACTCCAAAAAGCAGTCCAGCAGAGCCAGCAAGGGCAATGGACAACGTGGGAGAATGCACTCCAAAGAAGTCTAACTAATGACATTTGGCACATGGCCCCTCTCAGGATCAGCTTCATTCTCAGATCTGCATATGACCTTCTGCCCTCAAATGCAAACCTGGTGAAGTGGGGGAAAACAGACGATCCTGCATGCCCCCTCTGTCCATGAAAAACAAACAGTGGAACATGTTCTAAGCTCATGTAAAGTAGCCCTGGCTCAAGGAAGGTACACATGGAGGCACAACCAAGTGCTCAAAGAAATTGTACAAGTAGTCTGGGCTAGTACCAACACCACAAAAGGGAGAATCAGGACTCCAAAAGCACCCGCAACATTCTTCACGGCAGGAGGCAGCAAATCATGGCCAAGAACAACAGTGCCACTCGGAACATGCAGGCAGAGTCTGCTGGATGGGGCAGATGACTGGGAGTGCACTGCAGACCTCCCAGAATGGAAGAGTCACCCAGAGATCATCAGCAAGAGTGGCATGAGACCAGACATAGTAGTCCACTCTAAGTCAACCAAGCAGCTGATCATGATCGAGCTCACGGTGCCATATGAGAACAGAATGGAGGCAGCTCAAATCTACAAGACTGAAAAGTATGCTGATCTGGCAAACAGCCTGAGGAGAGAAGGCTATCAGGTCAAAGTCCTCACTGCAGAAATTGGAGCTAGGGGATTTGTAGGAACGTCTGCATACAGCCTCATGAAACAGCTCTCAGTTGCAGGGAAGGAAAAAACCAGAGCCCTGAAAGCAATGGCAGAAGCGGCAGAGAGGTGTTCAAGCTGGATCTGGTCAAGGAGGAACAAAAGTGAACTTCATAAGGCTTAATTTCCCTACAAAGATCAGGTGTCCCTGTGGCTCAGTGGTTAAAGCGCGAGTCATTAAGTAGAAAATGAGCATGTCCAGAGGGTCATGGGTTCGAATCCCAGCCATGGCTCGTCCCAAGATGGGGGGAAAAAAGGGGGGCAGCAGAGGGACATCCGGAGTCATGAACCGGGTGTGGCCCAACCCCCCTAGAGTGTCAGGAGATAAGGGCCGAAACACTTGCTTGAAGGGGGCTTCTCTTCTGAGGACTCTCTGCTGCCACGCTCTCCACCAGTTTCTTTCTACTGAATGATAGTTTAGCAGTGCCTGGCATTATAACATCGTCAGCGCCAAGATCAGGGAACTTAACCATTAAATTTTGTCCAGGCTCAACTGTTGATGGAGTATTTACACTAATTACAGTCTGCCTTATGCCTATTACGCCATGGGGTTCCTTCTCTATTCTGTATGGATCGAGGTCACAACAGTATGAGTTCATTTTTTATAAAACAAAAAAAGAATATAAATAAAAAATATTGATGAAGATTTTGACCCGATTGATCCTATTGAAGAAGAAGAAGATGAAACAGAACTGGGCCCTTCATTGCAGGAAGAGCTTGAAGGAGCAGCAGCGGGCCAAGGAGTAGGGTTAAGTCAAATACGATTGCTAGATAGAATTGAATCATTATATAGCCATATGGGGCGAGAGCGGCCAGAAGCACTTAGGGTTTCTGATTTTTCGACAGATAAAAATAATCATTTGTATGTAAGAACCGGTAAAGGAAGGAGTGTACGGCTTACTGCAAAACCAGACCCAACCCAGTTTTTAAGCAGGGCCACAATTCTTAGAGATCTCCCTGTTGTTGACCAAAGGCAATTAAACTTTATTGACAATTTAAGATCTGAAGCTGTTAGTCTTTTACAGAACTTGGGGCAAGAGTTGCCAACACAATCTGAAATACAAAACATACCTCTTCAAGATTTAAATCAAACAGCAGATGAATTAATAGCAGAAATTGAAACGAGTTTAAGTGAGGAAACAGTCAGAAAAACATTAGCAACAATTGACGATTCTGAACCCACTGAGCGTGAAATTGAGACCCTTAGGAGTGAAAACAATAAGCTTAGGCGCGAACTTGAGGGTGTTAAGAATGCTCTTACAACTGTAAGGGAGGCACTAGCGCACAATCTAGGAAAACTTGACGAGCTAGATATAGAGATAGAAGAAGAAAAAAGTAAACTCGCTGATGCAGATGATAACAATTTAGGGCGAGAAGAAAAAGCTAGAATACAGCAGAAAATACAAGATTTAAGGTTGCTAAGGAAAGCCAGGTTAGAAATGCTGTCTACTAACAGAGCGCAGCTAGCAGCGCAAACAAGCAGAATAGAGAAAACTATAAACAGAATACTTTATGAAAACACTACGCTAGCTGAAAGAATAAGGACTCTGTTTAGGGAACAGGGGATTACAATAGTTAGTATATTAACGGCTGTTGGGTTTGCTATCTCTACACTCGTTTATGCTTTAACCGGCAGTGCGCCAACAGGGTCAGTAGCGCCTCCAACGCCTCAGCCTGGTAAAAGCAGGTCCGCTCTATGTGTCACAGGGCCTTTGTGTCATAGGGCCGTTGTGTCACAGGGCCATTGTGTCATAGGGCCGTTGTGTCACAGGGCCGTTGTGTCATAGGGCCGTTGTGTCACAGGGCCGGGTTTTAAGTATTAACCAGTTTTGTAACTAAAGTGGTTAGGGTTAGGGTTAGGGTTAGGGTTAGGGATAGGGTTAGGGTTAGGGTTAGGGATAGGGTTAGGGATAGGGTTAGGGTTAGGGTTAGGGTTAGGGTTAGGGATAGGGATAGGGTTAGGATAGGGTTAGGGTTACGGTTAGGGATAGGGATAGGGTTAGGGATAGGGTTAGGGAGCCGTACCCCTTTGAGCGCTGTGACAGAACGCCCTGTGACACAACGACCCTATGGCACAACGGCCTGTGACACAACGGCCCTATGACACAAAGGCCCTGTGACACAACGGCCCTATGACACAACGGCCCTGTGACACAGCGACCATACAGTGTGCCGGTGACACAACGGCCCTATGACACAACGGCCCTGTGACACATAGAACCGGAACCGGTAAAAGTTGGATTAGAAAACAATTGCATCATCTAGCAAACCTATTAAGAAGTTAGCCGCCAAAGCGCTTGATGCTCTGCCTGGCATAATAGGTAGTGTTGTTAGTTGGGTTTTGTCTACTATAGGTAAAGTTGCTGGTTATATGGCCGACCATCTGTGGACGTTAGGGGCGCTAGCTGCTGGATTAATTTTTAGTGAAATAAAGTATAGCTAATCCAGTGAAAGTTAAAAAATAGAACAAGGGCTGTCTTTTCACTAGTGTGACTGTCAGTGTGAGGTACATTAACAGGTGGCGTGCTTTCTGGACTGCTTTCTGGCTGTGGGTCACTTATAACTGGATCGCTTTCTTCCGGGCTAGGTACTTTTTTTTTAAAATAGATGGAGCGGGCCTTGTGTTTAAGCCTTGATTGTGCCCTAAGTTTTGATCGTCTCCAGCTATGAGGATTTCATTGTTATAATTCTGTATCATGCCAATCTGCAGTCTAAGGTCAGAGGGCAGCATGTATAATCCATGACCTACAACAAAGTCAACCTTTGACCTAGCATGTGCAAGAACGTCTTGGTACCTTTGTATGCTGGCAGGCAAATTAACAGCAGAGTTAATAGCATCTTCTAAATTAGCTAGAAATTTTTTCTAGCATCAAAGCCCGTAGATTGATCTACTATGCTAGACTTAGTCTGTGCTTGTGCTCCTAATAGGCACCAAACGTACGTCCTTATGGAGTCATTAAGTCTTTGCACTCCTGGCATTGTTAGGCCTTCACTTTCATCTAAGATAAATGTTGCCCAAGCATTAGGATGTTTTTGTTCAATTGACCCTAATCGAACTTGTTTGTTTGGTTGAAAAGAGGTGTGGCCGGGCCAGTAGTCATAAGTATATTCTCTTTTTACACCCCACAAATATAATGTGCCTAGCCCATGATTGCGGTCTAACTTTTGTCTAAAATCAGTTGAAGGATTAATGTTAAATTCGTTGCAGATTCTTTCATATGCATTATTGTCCATTTGGCTGTTGAATACATTAACGCGCTGTCACTTGGGAGGATTACATTTAGTTCAGTTAGTATTCGTCTGTACTGGTAATAAACATGAAAGTTATATACTGACCTTACTAAAAGATTGGGGGTGGTTTAAATGGTTTGCATATGAAACACCACAGCCAGTAGTTGCGCATAAATGGCAAAATTTAACTGATTCTGAAAAAAAGCCATAGGGCGGATGACCATGCTGATGGCACTCTATCACTCTTTATTGGCGGATTTAAATATCTAGTTAGAGGGTTTACAAGCCTAACTTGGAAGCCGTATGATCCATCTACTGCAATGGTTAAATTGCTGAAGTCCAAAGATTTGGGGTTATAAAACGCTCCTACATTGTAAGTGGCACTTTCGCTATATTTAAAAGGTTCCATTTTTTTAAATTAGTTTTTTTAATAGTTATAAAAAGGATGCACATCTATATAAACAAGCAAAACGAGCGTGTGTTCTTAACGTACCCAATTGAAAATAACCGCTGATTGTAGTGTCTCCCTTAAAGAAATTGGGTTTAAATAAAATGGATTAACATATCTGAAAAAGATAAATAACTGGGTGGATATTAAGGACGGGCAAGCAGTCTATTAAAACATTTAAAAATACCCGATGGTTACTACAACTTTTGTTCTTTAAGAGAAGTATTTAGCAAATTTGACATTATGTTAAAAATTAATGAAGCAAATCTTATAATTACTATGAATTTTCTAGAACTAAAGAAGAAAGGGAGTACGTTTTTCCTAGAGGCCTTGCTCGAATTTTGGGCCTTTTATGATAGCGGTGAACATATCATATTAAAACACATATGTACTTAAAAAGGGGTCTTTATGAGTATGTAGGCAGTAGACCATCTGATTTTCTCGTGAACCCAATGTGTATGTTCATTACAACAGTTAAAAACAAATACTAAATTGTTTAATGGCTATCCATCTACAGTTCTAAGAGCATTGCATCCAGTTTAGGGCGGGGTTTTGCGATTATCAGTTATACAGGGTTTTACGGAGACGGTGAATTTAAAGAATTAATTGGGATACTATAAATTCATTGGATGTAAAAATAACTAATCAAGCCGGAAAGCCAATTGTTTGTTCTAATTTATTAATAGTGCTTGAGGTAGAAGAGCATATTAGAAGAGTAAGAAGGCTCAGTCCCGCGGCGTTGATTTTATTTGCCTGGAGAGAATGTAAATATGTTTGTTCACGATCACCCATATTATTCTGCACGGAAACTCCCGTTTCAAGTTGCTAATTACGTCAATTTAGAGGTTTTGAGGCGTTTATGTTTGGAAAACAGGTGTTAATTTTGGCCAAAACTAATATGTGATGGACTGATTTGTATGTGAAAATGGGGTTTTCGGGCAGAATTACTGGGTGGTCTTGAACCAACATATTTAACTTCTCTAGTGCCTTTGCAGATTCTTCATGAAATCTTCCCATACATCCCGAAAGGGGGCAAAAGCATCTTTCTGCCGTCTGGCATTGCGGGTCTGTTTGTTGTCAAAACGCAAATAAGTCAGAAGCGTTTGAAAACGCTTTCGACTCATGCAAGACCTCGCAACACCACAGCCATAGGCCATGTTCCAAAGATCTTCAGTGCAGACAAGTTTGTTTCTGCACCCCAGAAACAAGAGGAGCCAAGAAAGGCAAGCATTTCCACGCATCAGTTTTATCCACGTCCTGTGGAGCACCCTCATGCCTTCTATATTGGTGAATTTCACCAGATCTGACGGTATCTTGTCAGTTATGTACAATTGGAACGCATCAAGAGGATGGTTCACATTGCTGCATCCAGGGGTTTGAGTGGGAGGGGTTTTATATACATTACGGGCAGGTGTTCTGCCAACCTGGACAGTTTGAGTCTTGGCCCACAGGGTCCCGTCCTTCGCCTTCTCCACTCCAGCATTCCCAACTTCTTCCTCAGACTCCTCCTCACCTCCCTCTTCTCTTTCCTCTTCAGATTCAGATGGTGAGTCTCCATCCGCCGGTGGGGGGGGGGGGGGGGGGGCAGCTCCTCATCACTGGTGTCATCTTCACCACTCGGGGAAGATCTGGGGCTGAACTGCTTGGATCTTCTTCAGCACCCACTAAAAAAACAAATGTTATGCACAATTTGACTAAAGAAAAAAAAGTTGCTGCACAATATCCCCTTTTCAATCAGTATGCACTCATCCCCCCCCCCCCCCCCCCCCCCTTTTTTTCTATTATTCATGCAGACAACACACAGCTGAAGGCAATTTTGTCTTCAGATATTATAAGAATGCCTTTCGGGAAGTGGGAGGGGGGGGGGGGGTTCTACCCGACTCTTTCATTCATATAAACACCTACACTTGCATCATCACGATCACATACACATGTGTTCAACTAATTTTAATCTTTGCTCTCTCTCTCTCTCTCTCTCTCTCTCTCTCTCTCTCTCTCTCTCTCTCTCTCTCTCTCCTCTCTCTCTCTCTCTCTCTCTCTCTGTGTGTGTACATGCATGCGCACGCGCGTGTGTGTGTATATGTGTGTGTGTGCTTGTGCGTGTATGTATTGCTAAGAAAACAAGTTGGAAAAAGTGAACAGAAGCTCCTACCCTGATGATCTTGTTTGTAGTGTTCTAGTTCCCCGTTGCCTCTCATCTCCCACTATTATCAAGAGAAATGTTCGTCCCAGTAGGACAAACCTTATCTTCAAAATATACCAATAGACACCTCTCTCTGTCTACAAGGAAAAAGGCATTAACTAACAGAAAGACACCAAAAATTGAG
>CM031606.1:4243733-4262014 GCA_018398815.1 Conus ventricosus
CTTCACAGTTTGGATCTGAGAGACAATCTGCTTCATTCTGTCAACGTCAGTCACTTTCTAGGGATGCCGCAACTTCGGAGACTGAATCTAGCGGGCAATCCGTTGTCTGGCAGGATTTATGGCCAAGCACATCTATCACTGTTGATCTTCAACATTTCCCATGTCCAAGCGAATTCTCTGAACATGCGCACCTTGTCAAATTTGATGCCGAACTTAGAAAATTTTGATTTGTCATGGAGTAATATACAGATATTGCAGGAACAAGGCTTGTTTCACTATATCAAGGTTTTTACCTTACAGGGTTGTTCTATAAATGACTTCACCCGAGACTTCATGAAAACACATGACGAACCTGGTGTATGTTTCTGCAGAACTTTTCAAATTCTGTTGTTCTGCTGTGTTACCAGACAATTTCCGAGGCGAATGTTTGGCCCCAACTGATGAAATCTCATCATGTGATGACTTGTTGAAATCAATGGCCTATCGTTGTGTTCTTGTCATTTTTGCAGTACTGGCTGTACTGGGAAACTTCAGTAGTTTTGCCTACCGTACATTCTACATGTCAGAAAGCACCAAGACTGGTTTTGCCATAATTGTCTCTTATTTGTGTGCTTCCGACTGCTTGATGGGGGTGTATTTAGTCTTCATTGGAGTGGCAGATCGAATTTACACGGGTAGCTACCTTTGGAATGACACTGAATGGAAACAAAGTACAGCTTGCAGCATTGCTGGCTTCTTATCCTTGTTATCCTCTGAAGTGTCAGCATTACTGATCTCTTTAATCACTTTAGATCGCTTCCTTGTGCTCCGTTTTCCTTTCAGTCGTATCAGGTTTGGAGTCATATCAGCTCACATCACCTGTGGTATAACGTGGGGACTTGGATTTACACTGGCAATGGTCCCTCTTCTCCCTGTTACTTCACACTGGAAATTTTACCAGCAGACAGGTATTTGCCTTCCACTGCCTATTACCAGAGCGTACTTTCCTGGTCATACTTACTCATTCAGTATCATGATTGTCTGCAACCTAATCCTCTTCCTCATGATTGGTGTGGGTCAGTGTCTTATTTACTGGTCAGTAAGGAGCAATAGTATATCTAATCTGTTAACAAAGACGAAAGACATAGTCACTGAGAGTGCAAAGTCCAAGGAAGCAACTATCGCTAGGCGTCTTCTATCCATTGCAGTGTCTGATTTTCTGTGCTGGTTTCCTATTGGCCTGTGTGGGGTCCTGGCAGCCAACGATGTTGTCATTCCAGGGAGGTCAACGTCGGAATGGCCATCTTTGTGTTGCCACTCAATTCAGCTCTCAACCCATTTCTCTACACTTTAAACATCATATTGGAGAAACGGCGGAAAGAACAAGAGCTACGTTTTCAAAAATGGTTATACACTCAGCAAAAGAAGTGACGCTTGATGCAGGCTAAGACTCGCCTCAACATTTCAGTTATTCACTTGAAGTGAGTGCTCAAAGAATCGATTCGTGGAATTCACTTTTGGTATGACAGCGTCATGATTTATCTTGTTCACTTCTCTGTTTTCTGCTTTCTAAACTGTCTTTATTTTTCATGTTACCACCTATCTATATAGCACAACTTGCTTTATAATCACATCCATTTCTCCAACAAAAATACAGCGCAGTTTCCCTCAAAGGCGAAACAGTTGTGGCTCATAGAGGGATATGGATCCCTCACACACACAAAACAAACAAACAAACAACAACAACAAAAACTCCGCAAGCATACGGCTTGCACCGACACGTTATGCCACCGCCCTCTATCCCATACCAACCTCGACTCCTCCGGTCGGCTTCCAAAAAAAAACTTGATTGGCAGGTGAGAGGAAGCTCACTCATCTTACTTTAACACCACATGCAACCTGAGTCCACATGGAAAACACATAACAATGCAGGCTGGAAGGTCGGCTGCAGAGAGTTTAAAAGCTAAAGTAAAACTAAGCTTTTTTTTTTCTTTTTTAAACACATGACACACTACTTAAGGTTATCTTTAAACAAAACTAACCCCCTACACAAATTATTCCCTCTAGACAAAACGGACCTTGAACAGGACAGTTGGAAGAAATGTGCAATGCACGACATTTTAAGAAAAGGTTTTGACTTTGTTTTTGCTGGAATCGTATGGAAAAGTCTGCCTCGCAGTGTATCTTTGAGCTAGTCACGGATAAAATGTTTGTGTCGGGGCTTTTCTGGAAATTCCTTCAAGACTTGATCATTTCTCCCTTCTTTGGAACTGGCTTGAAATTCCTCCCCTTAGTAGTTGTAGTTCCAGAAAAAGCGTTGGTTGTTGTGTTATAATATTTTATTTACTCAGAAGCCGGTAGCTTTGCATTGGGAAAACGTTTTCATGAAAGCAAATCAGTGTCTTTAAATGATTTTTTTCACTTATTACGCGAATACTCACCGGTTGTTAAGGAGTTTGTCTTTGAATGTATTTGAATACATTGTTCTGCATGTCAGGTGGTCGTTTCAGTATATTGTATTTGCTCACTCCTATTCTTACTGTTTGAAGCGTTCTTTTGGAGCCACCCTGAAGGGGCAGGATTCCCGTGTGACATCCTCAAGGATCCGTCCGCCTTACAGGTCTCTTGGATTATGGTAATTAATCTAAACCCATCTTCTTGTGAATGCGAGTGTGATCATGTGGCTGGTTGACAGTGCAATCGCTTGCAAAGTCTTAAAACAGTTTATTGGAATTTCAAGCATGCCTGGAATTTGTGCTGTCATTGCATGTTTGGGTCAAAGTGTTTGAGTGGGTAACACGTGGTGAAAGTTATGTTTATGTGTCTGCATTGATGTTCGGATTTCTCTATTCATGCACGCATGCACACAAACGGGTTGTGACACATGCCAAACCTTTGTGATGAGCCAACAGAGTGGTGAGGTCAGCGAGGAAGTTAGGACTTGCTAGGGAACAGTTATCCTGCGTGCTGCATCATGTTTCTGTAGACGACCAGAGTGGTGAAGGCAGCTGTGGAAGACAATACACGTTGTCTGTGCACAGTTCATTTGTTCCCAGCACCAAGGTATGATGGACGACTACAATGGCGAGAGTATAGATGATAAAGTCATATGGCTTCGAACAGTGTGAGACTGTGATGGACCAAGAGGGGGGAAAGTAATGTTAGTGTTGTACAGATTATTGTTACTGGCACTAAACTTACCATCATTTGGCAAAACTGTCTTTCTGCTGTTTGCTCACTACTGGACTGTGTCTTTTGGCTACAGTTATCTCTTTTTCTGTCTTTACTTATGATGTAATAAAAAGAACTACGCCAGACTGACCTTTTCCATAAATATGTATCTGGATAATTCGCCACTCATTCTCCCCTTATGTCCTTACTCCTTTCCGTATATTGCCTAAGACCTGCTTCTTCCGTCCACACATCCACTACAGCCTAGTGCTGTGAGGAGGAAAATAGTTCAACGCCAATCCCCTACCCTTACCATTCTGGTTGTCCTTCATAAGATGTTGCAAGGAGGATAACAACTTGACGCTGCAAGGAGGATTACTGTTTATCTCCCCTACCCTTACCACAGCTGTTGTCCATAACAACATGAGGCTGCAAGGAGGACAACTGTTTATTACCTAATGTCCGTATTATCTCCCCTATGAACTGACTCATTTTCTATCTGCCCACCGCACCTAGATTGTCAATGTTTACACTCAAACTGAAATAGACCTGTTATGTTTTTAAGTCCTAATAATGGAAGTGCTCTATTTCGAATTTTTGTCAAAGCAAATTGAATAAATTCTTATTATTCGCTTTCACATTCAAGGTTTCCTGTCTGAAAAAAACAACAACACATTTTGAGAGAGAGAATTGAAGTACATATAGATTCAATATTTTTGTGTTCGTCTTATTTGCCATTTTGATTGTCTACTTGCTGCCTAATTTAATGGGCAGGTCTTCTTAGTATGCATTCGGAGTTTACATTCAAACTATGCACGAGTAGTGCAATGGCTGTCAAAGATGAAGACATTGGAGAAGAGAAGGCAAGTCCTGGCCTACCACAGGAGGAGGAAGAGGACCGCTCAGGCACTCCCACCAGAGCACGCAGCCAGCCAGACCAGCACCCAGATGAAAAATCCCTACAAAGTGAACAACATCGTAAATACCCAATCTACCAACTATTCAACATCAAAATTAGTGATAGATTAGAGAGAGCAGAATTGAAATGACCAAACCCGTACAACTCAGCAAAAACACATGAACAAGCAAACTGACTAAGCGTTTTCGAAAACAAACGCAAATGTTACAAAGTCTGATTTTGATCTAAAATGTTTAAAGAAAGGGCTGTTAGTTAACTACAATTGTCGTACAATTAATCGACAGGGTGAGCAAAATATTTTTACCTGGGGGGGGGGGGGGGGTGATTAATGAGCACTACCCGACCAACAAGCGGGGACAGCGAGGAGCAGATGTGCCTGTCTCCACAGTCATGCTCAGTTTGTGCAAGTCTATTAGTTGAATTCGTCATGGTTCGGTGGTGAGTAATGTTCACACCGGAAACCAGAACGGAAAGAATGGATTTTTTAATAGAAATTTTCTATGGCTATGCACACAGCAGATGTGCATAACTCGTCGCGATCATGCCTGTGACAACACCTCCCTCGTCTTAAAAAAAAAGAAAAAAAGATAGAAAAAAAAGAAAAAGCACCAGCTTTTACAGAAGAAAACTAGTGAAGAGGAATTGAACTCTTGTCACAGGTCACGAGAAACGTTTTCCAAGTTATACAGCAAAATGATTCATTTTCAAAAGAAATTATGAAAAGTTTGGACGATTTATAGATTGTCACCAAAATGTGCTAAAAAATCTTGACAAAACCGCATCTAAACAACAATGCAATCATGAGAATATAATAAAATTGACAAATGATTCCAAAATGTAACGTCTGTAGTTCTCAAGAACTACAGACCTGTCTCTAATCTCCCATTTCTTTCCAAACTGATTGAAAAAGTTGTTCTCGCCCAACTGTCTGAACATCTCTCTGTAAACAATCTCTTGTACTCTAACCAGTCAGCCTACCGGGCTGGCCATAGCATCGAGACAGCGCTCCTTAAGATAGCAAACGATCTCCTCACAGCTGTTGATGGAAACAAAGTTTCTCTTCTCTCTCTCTTAGATTTGTCTGCTGCTTTTTATACAATAGATCACTCCATTCTTCTCTCAAGACTCAACACTTCTTTTGGTCTTTCTGGTTGTGTCCTTTCCTGGTTCTCTTCATATCTCTCTGATCGCACGCAAACTGTTTCAGTGAAAGGTGTTAAGTCTCCAGCAAGAGCACTTCAGTTTGGTGTTCCTCAGGGATCTGTCCTGGGACCGGTTTTGTTTGTGCTGTACACCCAGCCTCTCTCGGCCATTATCAGCCAACACTCTCTCCTTCACCACAGCTTTTCAGATGACAACCAGCTGTATATCTCTGCCCATATCAGTCAGCTTCATGAAATAATCTCCTCTTCTCAAGCATGCATTACCGATGTTAAATCATGGATGCACAATAACAAGCTACAACTTAACGCAGACAAAACTGAAATAATCCTCATTGCTTCGAAACACACTATTAGAACTCATTCTCTCCCTAGTTCTATAAATGTTGATGGAAATGAAATAAATCTATCAGTGTCTGTTCGTAACCTCGGCGTTACACTCGACCAAACTCTCTCTTTCAAACAACATATCTCTAATGTGTGCAAGTCCTGCTACCTTGAACTTCGTAGAATGAGCTCAGTTCGCCGCTTCCTTACTCAAAATGCTCTGAAGACTCTAATCTGTGCTTTTGTCCTGTCTCGGCTCGACTATTGTAACTCCCTCCTTGCTGGTTGTCCCTTAACGCTCATCTCTAAACTTCATAAAGTTCAGAACAATGCCGCCCGTCTGATCTCCCGCTCCTCTAGATCTGATCACATGTCACCAATTCTGTCTTCCTTACACTGGCTCCCAATTCAGTTTCGCATTGACTTTAAAGTTCTCCTCCTGGTTTTCAAATCACTGAATAATCTGGCTCCCTCCTAGCTCTCTGACCTCCTCCATCTCTATGTTCCGTCTCGCAACTTACGCTCATCCACCGATTCTCGTCTGCTTCGACTTCCCTCCGCTCGCCTGAAAACTTCAGGCCAACGATCTTTCTCTTACCAGGCACCTGCTCTGTGGAATAGTCTCCCTTCCTCATTGCGTAACACGGACTCTTTAGAGACTTTTAAAACTTCCCTAAAGACACATCTTTTCCCTCGGACTGATTAACGATATCCAGTTACCACTGTGCGCGTGTTTGCTGGTGTTGAACGCGCTCCTGTATCTGTCTGTGTGTGAGAGTTCCCCCCCCCCCCCCCCCCCCCCCCCCCCCCGGCGGTGTGTGTGTGTGTGTGTGCGCGCGCTTTGAATTAGAATTAGAATTTGTAATCATATTTTTCTGTAATATGCGCTTTGGGCTCTTGCGAGGTAAAGCGCTCTATAAATATCCTTTTACATTACATTACATTTTGTTTTTTGTCCTAAGATGCATTATTAAAGCAACGAAATGTCCATACATGATAAAATTGACTTGTTACTGTAATCAGGACAAATTCCTATGCTTCACTGTAGCAATCTAGACAGCAAAGACAAAACATGCGACATAAAAATGTTTCCAACCAAGAACACTCATGGAATACTAAGAGACTGGCCATTGCAACTGACACGGCCGCGCCAACCCACTCACACCACAGCATTTAGTTCATTCAACGCTTTCCCTTTTGACCCCAGCTAGGCCCCGTAACGAGTCAGCCACCGCACTGTACCAGACGCGCGATCTTTCCTCAGCGAAACAACGCTTTGTGTTTGGACGCTTCGAGACTGGTGCAACATCATCAAGTTATATTTACTGTACAGTGTTTTTTTAGACTATAATTTCTGTGTGTCAGCAATAGCTCAGTGAGTACTTGAGAATGTGACAAAAACTGGCATTTCGATCAGCTCTGTGAGTACCATAATTAAGCATGTGTTTAAAACTTTCTGACAGAACTTTGCGACCGGCAAAACCTATAGCCGAGCGCGCGTGCGTCGTTGCTGATGTGCTTGTAAGCCGAAGTAGGGTCAAACCAAAGACTGTACGCCCTACAGGGCGAACTATCTTTGGTCAAACATTGGAAGCATCTTTGTGAATGAAAAGTTAGCATGTGTAAAGGGGTCGTATTTACACTGTTATATACATATATATTTCTTCATTGTTGCTACATTTATATGTACTATGGTTGCATGTAGAGCAACGTAGGCCTAATTAAGGGAAACGTAGATAACATAATTACTACAAAGCAAAATTTCACTACTGATAACAGTAATGGTAGTAGGCCTAACAGTAATAAGTAAACAATTATCATAATTATAATAATACTTCATTTCCAATCACTACTACTATTTCTATCGGCAAATTCAAATTAAAGTGTGTTGTTGGTAGTACCATTAGGGTGTTTTTGATTTGTGTTGTGTGTTGTGTGTGTGTGTGTGTGTGGTGTGTGTGTGTGTGGTGTGTGTGTGAGTGTGTGAGAGAGAGAGAGAGAGAGAGAGAGAGAGAGAGAGAGAGAGAGAGGGGTGGCCAAAAGGATTATGGAACAAAATGGTCATTCTCTCACTGTACATTTGGAACGTTTAAAAAGGTTTGTGTAGACTGTGTGGGAAAAGGTCTAAGAGATTAAAGAAAGATAAAAAACAAATCAGTGGTAACATGTTTGAGTGTTGCTTCTGAAATAAACGTAATCTTCAATGTGAATGTTCTGCCACCACGTGAGAAAAAAACAACACAGCACTGATTACGGGGAAACGTTTTGTAATTGTCAGTTTGTACATTCTTTCCCTAAGCATCTTTATATTTTGTCACTGAACAAAATTCTAAGTATATGTTTCCCGGCAGATTTTTTGCAGATCATCCATTTCAGAGCGAGAGAGGACAGGTATGAAAATTCATATACGTAAGATTTTTGGAAATGAAAAAGCATACATAAGTACTACCCCAAAATTTGGGACACAAAATAATTGTGTACCATATCATCCTATAGAACGAAAAGAGCATTATAATGTTACTTTCAAGTTGACATAGTTCACTGATTACAAGTTGAATTGCATGTTTGTAATGGGTGTATATAATAGCTAGAAATATTGACCTTTGTTCCAAGATTAGGGCATATATTGATAAATATTGGTTTTAAAATTATTACATGAAGTGAGAGTAACTACTGAACATCAACTATAGTTTTGTTTTAGATTTTTTTTCAAACGGGCAAATTTGTACTTCATGTTAAAGTGTGGGGGGGGGGAAATGGGGGGGGTGGGGGGGGGTTTGAGAGAGGAGAGGGGACAACAGCAAAAGCCCTGTCAGTGTCACACTATTCTGTAACACAAGCCGCTGATCTGAGAGTGTAGGACACACCACGAACATGTGCCAACAAGACGTTTGTGTTGTGTTAAAAGTGATAGTGAACAGTGTATAAAGAATGGTTATTGACACACAACCAGCTTTACCTACAAGGGTCGTGAGTACCAGTGTGTGTGTGTGGCGTGCGGGTGCGGGTGCGGGCGGCTGGCGGGGCGTGGTGCGTGCGTGGGTGGGGTGTGTGTGTGTGGGGGCGTTTGTGTGTGTGTGTGTGTGTGTGTGTGTGTGTGTGGGGTGTGTGGTGTGGTGGGGGTGTGGTGTGTGGGGGTGTGTGTGTGTGTGGGTGTGGTGTTGTTGGTTGTGGTGTGATCTGTTTGTTCTGTTAAGTCATGCTGCACGTCTATTTCAATTCAGACTCATCTCTTCCTCCTCCCCTCTCCCCCTCTCTCCCTCTCTCCTCTCTCTCCTCTTTCTCTCTCCTCCCCACTTCTCTTCTCTCTTCCTCCCCCCCCCTCTCTCACTCCCCTGTCTCTCCTCCCTCTCCCTCCCTCCCCTTCCCCGACCCACCTCAGTCCGTATGCCGTGTGCCGTGTATATGTTGTGTGTGTGTGTGGGGGGGTGTGTGTGTGGGGTGTGGTGTGTGTGGGTGGTGGGGTGATATCTGTTTTGTTCTGTGAAGTCATGCAATGCACGCCAGTTCAGTCAGTTTCTCTCTCCCCTCTCTCCCCCTCTTCTCTCCATCCCTCTCTCTCTCTCCTCTCTCTCTCCTCTCTCTCTGCTCCCTTCCTCTCCCCTTTTTGCTCTCTCCTTCTCTTTCCTCCTCCCCCCCCCCTCTCTCTCTGTCTCTCTCCCTCTCCCTCCCCCCATCCCCCGACCACCTAGTTCGTATGCGTGTGCCGTGTATGTTTTGTGTGTGTGTGTGGTGTGTGTGGTGTGTGTGGTGTGGGTGTGTGTGTGTGTGTGAATTGTTTTGTCTGTGAAGCTGCATGACGTCATTTTTAGTTCAGTTTCTCTCTCTCTCTCTCTCTCTCTCGCTCTCTTCTCTCTCTCTTCTCTCACTTCCTCCGTCTCCCTTCTCTCTCTCTCTCTCTCTCTCTCGACTCGTTCTCCCTTCCTTCTTGAATGTTTGGTGTGCGTGGTGTGGTTGTGGTGGGTTGGGGTGGTGGGTGTGTGTGTGTAGTGTGGGTGTTTGTGTGTGTGGGGGTGAGAGGGAGAGGAGGGGAAGGTGGTGGTGGGGGGTGAGAGAGAGAGGGAAGGTTGTGGGGGTTTGGTGTGGTGTGTGTGAGAGAGGGGGAGAGGAGAGAGAGAGAGAGAGAAAGAGAAGAGAGGAGAAGAGGAGAGATTGGGAGAGGGAGAGAGAGAGAGGAGAGAGAGAGAGAGAGAGAGAGAGAGAGTTGTTCAGTTATGAGTGCAAGCCATTGTCATGTGAAACATTTTCTCTCTGATCATGCTTTTATTGATTTTGTATACATGTACAAAGCTATCTGTGCATGTCAAGCTTCATATATGTATTTTTAAAATCAGTCCTCCCTCCCACCTCCACTCTCCTCCCTCTCTCTCTTCTCTCTG
Source organism: Conus ventricosus (assembly GCA_018398815.1). Classification (NCBI taxonomy): domain Eukaryota; kingdom Metazoa; phylum Mollusca; class Gastropoda; order Neogastropoda; family Conidae; genus Conus; species Conus ventricosus. Next base: position 4,253,669 of record CM031606.1, read on the forward strand.
CATGCTTTTATTGTTTTTGTGTGTAAAAGGTATCCGGGGCATGTCTGTTTCTTTATGTATGTATTCTCAATCATCTCCTCCCCACCCCCCAATCTCCCCCTCCCTCTCTCTTTTATGTCAGCTCTCTCTCTCCTCTCTCTCTCTCTCTCTCTCTCTCTCTCTCACTTTTCTCTTTTCTCCTCTCTCTCTCTCTCTCTCTCTCTCTCTCCTCTTTTCTCTCTCTCTCTCTCTCTCTCTCAGTTTTGCTTGCGCCCCCGGTTTGTACACTGTGCATGTTTCTTTCTTCCCTATTGATTTATAAGTGGGAAATTTGCGTGCAGTGTCTTGTGTAGTCATGTTTACTCAAAACCCTTCCTCTCTCTCACTCTCTTTTTTCGCTCTCCTTTCTCTCTCTCTCTCTCCTCTCCTCTCTCTCTCTCTCTCTCTCTTTTCTCTCTCTCTCAGTTTTTGCTGCGCGCCGGTGTACACTGTGCATGTTTCTTTTCTTCCTATTGATTTTATAAGTGGTAAATTTGCGTGCAGTGTCTTGTGTAGTCATGGGTTTACTCAACCATTCCTCTCTCACTCTCTTTCTCGTTCTCTCTCTCTCTCTCTCTCCCCTCTCTCTCTCTCCTCTCTCTTCTCTCTTCCTCTTCACAGACACACACGCACCACACACACACACCACACACACACACACAACACCCCCACACATACACACACACACACACACAACACACACAACACACCCACACACTCGACTTTGGGTTGCAGCCAGTTTTTCGTCAAAGCGCTGGTCTTGTTTTTGTTTTGTTTTTTTCCATTAGTCAGGCTGTTAAAAGTTCAATACCTAAACCCACATCTGTAATGTTAATAATCAAATGAGGGTATTGACGGTAAGTTTCTGCTTTATGTACATATTGTGAGTGCGCGCGCATGTGTGCATGCGTGTGGGCTTGTGGTGTGTGTGTGTGTGTGTGTGTGCGCATGTGCGCGCGCGCCCGGCGCAGCCGGTCGTGCGTGCGTTCGTGTATGTGTAAGAATTCGTGTATGTGTAAGAATAACCTTCGCAGAAAAGCGCTCACAGTGTGTTGTGGACAAAGACAATCCCGCTGTTCTCGGTGTACACTCGCCTCCCTGTGTGCAGCCGTTGTGTAAACATTGGTCAGCTTTTGGCGCGATACAGACACCAAAGCAGTGTGTAGTTCGCTATTCTCCACGCTTTCAGTACAAGCGCCTTGGGGCCTTATCTCCAGACACTCTAGGGTTTCAGATACCAGACCGCTAGGCCTAACATTAACAGACCCGGCTTGTTGGCTGCGCGCGAACAATTTGTTTCTTCTGTTTTCCGTCTCACGATTTTGAAGAATTTGACTCAAGCGACTTAATGCAGCAGTCAGAACTGCCGTGCTGAGTACATCAGCAAGAACATTGTCAATACCCTTAACAGACTGAACATCAAACATGACCGCTTGCAACAGGAGAGACCATCGAGTGACTGGCATTCTTGAAAGCAGAACTAGTGAGAAATGTGAGTGGCGTATGGTCTGTCTGGAGAACAAATGTTTGTCCCCAGAGATAGTGAGATAGCTTCTGGATAGACCAAACAATTCCCAAACACTCCCTCTCAATAGTAGAGTAACGAGTCTCCCTGCCAAGCAATTTTGTGCTGAGGAAAACAACAGGATGCAGAAACCATTACGCTCCTGCAAAAGAACACCACCCAGACCTACAGATGAGGCGTCTGTTCTCAGAACGAACTGACGAGAAAAGTCTGGAAGTTTGAGAACAGGCTTATTTGCAAGAATTCCCTGAATCAGCTGAAAAGCTTCCTGACACTCAGGTTCCACGTAATTGATTTACGCTTGGAATCTTTTGTGAGATTGGCCAGGGAAGAAACAAGGGTAGCGAAATGAGGGACGAACTTCCAATCGTACCCTATCAGACCGAGAAGTGAGCGGACTTGCTTCCTTGTGGTAGGCTGAGTCATGGACAGGATCTTATCAACCTTGCTAGCTTGAGGCTTGAGAATGCCACGAGAAACAACATGACCCAAGAATTCTAGTTCTACCAGCCGCCGTGGCGAAATGGTTAGCGTCGCGGACTCCCGGCTGAGAGGTTGTGGGTTCGAATCCCATCAGAGTCATGTGGGTTTTTCTGCCCTGACCGGCTCCTCCTCAGAGTTGAGTTTGCTGTGGACTCAGTTGGAAAGACTGGGGACCACACAGACGAGTTTTATCCAATTAATGGATGCGTTTCTGAGAGTGTTGCTCAAATTTCCTGATCAACACTGCAGGTGCCTGTATCTCTCGGGCCTGGTTGACGCCGAGATAGATTATGAAAGGAAGCGTAGAGAACAGCCCTGTCATGTAGTCTCAGACCGAAATGGAAATCCGCAGCATCATCTTAATCATACTCATTCTCATCGATCAGCATCTAAAAAAAAGTCTCAAATTCTGTGGCCCTTCATGCCCTGCTCTCATGGTGACCTCAATTTCGATGTCCTCTCCACGTCTGTGGTTCCGTCGGGGTCACCGGTATCGGCGAGTCCATGGGGGCTGTCGCTGAACGGACGTGGTGGCGCCCTCCAGAGGGTGAGCTCACTCACGCCGGCTCCGTGACTAAGCAATTATTGTTGTCAGTAGTGGGCTTAGTAGGTGGTGTCTGCGTATGTTAGATCAGAACAGGCGCCACTGAACACCACCGAAGTGACTCGGCAGCAATGCAGTGTCTCCTCCGGTGGGTTGCCTTTTGACGACTTGACATTGACTGCTCCCTGTGGATTGCAGGTGCCGGGGCTGCGGCGGGGCCGACCGGGCTGTGGCTGTGGACGGTGTGTCGGAATGAGCGGCGTGGGTGCACTGCCTCTGAGGTGGCGCAGAGGTTGGGACAGCAAAAACAAAAACAAAACAAAAAATAAATAAATAAATAAAATAAAAAGAAAGAAGAAAAATGAATTCTAGTTCTTGAAATCCTGGATCCTCTCCGACTTAGGTAAGTCAAAATTATAATCCAAGTGGACTTTACCTCAATTCAGATCAGTTCATTCAGAACTCACCCTCACTTTATTATGAAATAGTGAGAACTAAACCTCAGCCTATAGGACAGACATGTATATACTTACAGTGTGTAAGCAATTAAAGTTGATGTGTGAAATTGCACGTAACGTGTGTCAGTTTTCTGTTGTTCAATCAGTGTTAAATGTTTGAACTTCTCTCTTCAATTCTGTCTCTCGGAGCTAAAAGTACTTTTAAGAATACAGGCCTAAGGAAACTTATCTGAAAGCCATTCTTGAGTGTTTTAACAGTACCCAAAATAAATATAAATTTCTTTCGATGACTAGTACTGGAAAGTTGCTCCTTCCACCACTAGTAAGTGAGAGGATGGGGGTGAATGTTAGTATAAATTCTCACAGAGAAATTATTCCACGTGCTTCCTATAGAGGACCCACCTACCACTCCTAGCTCTCGTCACAATCGGTAGATGGTATAACGATCAGTACCTTCTAATTTACTGTCTGAATCCGGTACAAGAACCAGAGAGAGAGAGAGAGAGAGAGAGAGAGAGGGGAAGAGAGAGAGAGAAAAGAGAGAGAGAGAGAGTAGTGAAAGAGGAGAGAAGGGAGGAGAGAGAGAGGAGAGAGAGAGAGAGAGAGAGAGAGAGAGAGAGAATAGTTGGTTTATGAAACTTCTACAAACTGCTGTTGCAAATATAGCACATCCGAATCATCACAGAAACATTTCTTGGCCAATTGTGCAGAGTACTCCACTAGCCAAATGGCACAGCTATATAGAACACTGAATACGTTTAGACCGAAATTGATGACATTGATGAAATCTCGGCGAGTATGCATGATGGTGAGTCACAACGGTAGGGGGACTGAAAATAAAATAAGATAAGATGTGAGGCAGATAAAAAAAAAAAATCGACTTTTTTCACAAAGTGAAAGAAAGAAATGTTTAAAAAGTTTAACTTTTACGACACACATAGTTTTGTGAGCTGGTCATATCTGTTATTCAGCTGAAATCGCAAAGACGTGTAACTGATAAGCTCGGAAGTAGAAGGGCATAGGACGTGATACAGCCGGTAATTTTTCTGGGAGAAAAAAATATTCACTCTTATCTATGATTGCGTGTGCGTACCTTGAGCGCACACGCGCGCGCTTGGGTGCGTGCGTCCGTGCATGCATGAGTTCGCGCGTTGGTGAATTTATGTAGAGGTTTACTTTTATTTTTCCCCTTGAAGTATGGTTTTATGGAATATGAATGTGAACAACCAAAGACACAAAGCAAAACACTGGCACAATAACCAACTGGCCACCCGCGCAACATCTGAAAGAATACGTTGATATCTCTCTCTCTCTTCTCTCTCTCTTCTCTCTCTCTCTCTCTCTCTCTCTCTCTCTCTCTCTCTCTCTCTTTTTTCTTTCACCACGCACACACACAACACACACAAAACTCACACACACACACACACACACAAAACACGCACACCGCACCAACACACACACACACACACACCACACACACACACCACACACCACACACACACTTCAAAACATGCACAAGCGAACGCATTCACAGACAAACAGACAGACACACGAACACGTACATACACTAACAGGCACTCACACACTCACAGACACGCACTCACACACACACTTAACACACACACACACACACACACCACACACACACACACACACACACACACACACACACACACACACACACAGTCGACATAAGGCAGGACAGAAATGAAGAGAGAGACACTGGAAGGTTGGCTTGGGTCCAGCTCCATGACAGAGTCTGCCGGCACGTGACCAGCACTCCACGTGGACACCACGCCAAAACAGTGCAGGTCAAGATGTACTAGATATAGAAGATACAAAAAGGTGTTGGAAAGGACTTTAAACAAGTGAGCTGGTGACCTGCATTTAATCATCTTGTTTCTAGACAACAACAATCAGTAATATGATTTTTTATGTTGTCTTTTTTGGGGGGAATACCCAGAGAGAGAGAGAGAGAGAGAGAGAGAGAGAGAGAGGTGAGAGAGAGAGAAGAGAGAGAGAGAGGGAGAGAGTTGACAATTTGACAGTTTTATCGACAATAGCCTAAATGGCCTTCATGCTAAGGGGAGGGGATGGGGGGGGGGGGCGATTACCAGTGTACTTTCAAACACATCACAAACGCACAACACATACATACACATACACAACAGAGACAAACGTATCAAAAAGGAAACTGCTCTACAGATTCTTTCCGCAGTCGAAATAATCTAGCTTAACGGTTTACGGATGAAACATAGGTCAATACTTAATCACAGTAAAAGATAATTAAGGACCATCCGACGTTAATCACAAGATCGTCAGATATAGTGATATTATGACAAGTTGTAACACTTGATGTTATAAGCTTAGAATTGTCTGCTTCACGAGGAAAGAATATTGTTCCTTCGATTATATGCTTCGACAATGAACTTCGCAAGCGATCTGATGAATACAGATGAGAGAGAACACGAATACGAATACGAATATTTTTATTGAGGGTAAAATGGATAAGCTTACAGCTTTTTTACACATGCCCTCAAGAACAACAACAGTAACAAACTATAAAAAACATATACATAATACACGAAAAGGAAATAATGAACAAGCCTATAACGACGAAACATGATTAACATAAATACTACTATTAACAAGGGTTAGGTCACAATTTAGGAATCATGTACATCGGAGAAAAAAGGAAAAAGAAGAAACGAAAATAAGCAGTGCGAAAATGTGATGTTGCATGTAACTTTGTGGGCGGGTGGTGTGACTGTTGACACTGGTTACACTGAAAACTTTTTTTGTGGGCAGTGGGGGTATGTCACGTAACTGATGTGGGGGAGGGGTTGTGACTGTGCACTGTAATGATTGTGGGCAGGGGGTTTTGTGACTGTTACACTGAAGATTGTGGGCAGGGGGGGTGTGCTGTTGCACTTAACGATGTATGGGCGGGGTGCCCCGTTGCCCTGTAACTGATTGGGGGCGGGGGTGTGATGTTGCCTGTATGGTGTGGGCCTTTGGGTGTGACTTTTCCCACTGAACAGATGTGGGGGCATGGTGTTTGTTACACTGTAATGAGTGGGGGTTTATTGGGGGGGACTGTTGACACTGTAACGGTTTGTGGGCAAAGGGTGCTTTTGACACTGTAACAATGTTTTGGTGGGGGGTTTGTGCTGTTGCACTGTAACAGAGGGTGTGGTGGGGTGGTGTGACTGTTGACCGTAACGTTTTGGTGGGTTTTGGGGGGACTGTTGACACGTAACAGATGTGTGGGCAAAGGTGGCTGTTGACCTGAACAGTGTGTTAGGTGGGGTGGTGGGACATTGACCTGAAACGATGTGTAGGTGGGTGGTGTGACTGTTGCCCTGTAATGATGTGTGGGCAGGGTGGTGTGATGGTCCTGGGGATAAACGCAGGGTGCTCAACAGAACGCCCTTTTTTTCCACTGCACTATATGTTAGCTTCACGTCCTACGTAAACGCCACCTTGAACATGATCTTTACCCCAGGGGGCCCGTACAAAAAGCCCTTACAGCTGATGAGTGCATGGACACAGATAACTGCCGCCACAAAGAACAAAGCCCTGCAAACACCACGCTATGTTCTCGTTCTCACAATAATGACGGAAGCATCTATCAATGTCGTGAGTTACACGCTAGGTCAGAGAGCGCCTGTTTTAAAGGTAGACTTTGTGGGGAGGGACTTCTCATGGGTTTATAAAGAAAAAACAAATGTAAATCGAAACGCACTATGCTGAAATGATACATGAACAGACATTCTGTCAAAAAAGTACTCTTTGACCTAGAAAAATCTGTTTTCTGGATAAATACAGGCAGAGGCATATGGTTTGAGTGCGTGTGTGAAAATGTTCCTGTATTTTAAACCAACACACACAAAACCACCAAATACACTTTAAAAAAGCTGAAAAAGAGCCATGAAAAACAAAAACAAAGGGAAAACGAAAGAAAAAAAAAAAATTCCCGTATTGATTCCAATTGTGCACACACTAGAACACTATGTTGTAACGGGGGCAAAATGACAGATAAACTGCAAATTGATTCCAATTGCGCACACACTTGAACATGATGTTACAACAGTCAAAAATACCTGGAACGCGCTACAAGAGTTGAAGAAAACTACGAGCTTTCTCCTCTCCTGAAATGATCACAGTCCGAACCAGGCGAGCTTGACCGCCCCCAGCTTGATCACAGAATGGAATATGTGCATAAAGGATGATTAACATGATCTACAGAAATGGAGAATAGCGCATGAAGGATGATAACATGATTACAAATGGAGAATTGCGCAAGAGGAGAATAGCATGATTGGAAGAGTAAACAAACTGCTAACTCTGATGTCTTCCTCTGACTGAATCCCTGATAATATTTACCACTCCCAAAGCCCCTACTTCAGCACAATCCTTGTCCTCTTCGAATTTAAGGGGAGTAAAATTAAATTTTTTTTTCCTGAAATAGTCTAACATAACACGTTACTCGTATACAGAATTTGAAACATTTTTTTGTTTCTTCTTTCTCTTTCCATCAAACGTTTTTTCCCCCCCTTGTTTAGTTATTACATTTTAAACCAAATTATTTAAGTCTCTCTCTCCCCCTCTCTCTCTCTCTCTCCTCTCTCTCTCTCCCCTCTCTTTTCCTCTCTCTCTCTCTCTTTTTACCTTTAATATCATTGTTCCTAATCTTGCTGCTAGTACTTATGTCGCATACGTCCACACACACACACACACACACACACACACAACACACACACACACAACACACACACACACACACACAAAAGAGAGAGAGAGAGGAAAAGGAGAGAAGAGGAGAGAGAGAGAGAGAGAGAGAGAGAGCAGAGAGAGTTAAGTTAGAGAGAATAGAGTAAGAGAGAGTCAGACACATACACACAGACAGCACAGACAACAGACGGAGAAACAGACGACAGAGATACTTTAAGGTGTGTGTGTGTTGTGTGTGTGTGTTGGGGTTGTTGGTGTGTGGGTGTGGTGTTTTGTTTGTGCGTGTGGAGTGTGTGTGTTTTGGTGGGGTGTGTGTGTGTGTGTGTGTGTGTGTGTGGCGTGTGTGTGTGTGTTGGTGTGTTTTATAATGCACACAGTATACAACACAGTGACACAGCAACATTGATGCACACATTATACAACAAAGTGACACGCAACATTGGTTTTCCCTTTTACAAAAATGTGACACATCAATATAAAGAATAATATGTCAAAAAAGCTTTCACGTGGTTGGGATGACTAATATAGGAATTTAGATAGCTGGCAAACTGCCTCACCATCAACATTGGTACTAGTCCAGACAT
>CM031606.1:4263014-4288361 GCA_018398815.1 Conus ventricosus
TCCTGAGGTGGGGAAGGGTCAAAAGAAATCCTACCAAAAAAAAAAACCCTAAGGGAGTAGAGCAACCAAAAGAAATGTCAACCACCAAAACACATATAAAAATAGAACACACACAAAAATGCAAATATTAACACAATAAATAATTAAACTTTCTTCTTTTTTTTTCTTTCCCTCAAACCCTTGGGGGCACAAATAGAAATCTTTTTTTTTCTTCTCAAACCCTGAGGGTACAAATAGAACCTTTTTTTTTTCTTCCTCAAACCCTTGAGGGTACAAATAGAAATCTTTCTTTTTTTTTTTTTTTTTCCGGAGAAACAAACGAGCAGCTACGCCGGTGAAACTGGAGTCGGGGTCACCACTGTCACACTATCACTTTGCATACCCGCATTCATGACAGCATTTACTCCATACGCACACGCAATCTTTCCAATCACCCAAAAGAGCACTACCGAATGTTTTTCTTCTCCCCTCTCCTCAGGAAAACACTTTACTAATTCACAACCACAACTTGTAAACAGATTTTACACAAGTATCTCTCTCTCCACACTGAGAGACAAATAAATCTGCACACATGTATCTCTCCTCACACCGAGAGACAAATCAATCTTCACCCATGTATCTCTCTTTACACTGAGAGAAAAATAGTCTTCACACATGTATCTCTCTTTACACTGAGAGATAAAACAGTCTAGTTTCGCTTCTATAAAGCCATGGCCTTCACATTCCTTTAACCCAAAATTCCGGACCAGGATAATACATAACTCCCGTAATCACTGAGGACCTGCCTGCCTCAAGTAAAAGCTTCCCTGCTTTCTCAATTCCCTGTCTCTCTCTCTGAGACAAATACTGCCCCTCGAACTCTCTTGTCCTGGAGATACGAGTCTCGTCTTCTCTTCCGCGACTTCCTCTGCTCTCTTGCGAAATGACGAGCTTCAACTCCTCTCCCTGGAGTTGGTACTGGCTGGGGCTGAACTACCGGTGTATTCCCCACACCATGGCCATCTTCGACCACCTCACGGGGTGAAAGATGAAGGGTGAAGGCGAAGGGTAAAGGGTGACGGGTGAAGGGTGAAGGCTGAAACACGAATAAGGTTCGTGTAAGTAACCTGCTTTCAATTCAACATATGAATTCTTTCTCTCTTCTTTAAGTTTTCCCCCTGTAGCTTTCCCCAACTATCTATCGCTCACCTGGTAATGACTGGTCAGCAAAGAGGACCACCGTCCTGACAGGTTCGAGTCTCTAGGCCATCTGCTGGGTTTAAACTGACTCTTTCCCCCCTTCTCCTAGTGAGTGCATACTCAGTGTTCAAAACACATGACCAGCACCTTACCTTACCAGCCCTTGTTAAACTATCACTCAGTGGTCACTTTCACCCAATGACCACATTTGTTCCTTGAATGAGTCATACTCACAATTATTTTGGGACGCCCGCTACACTAGTCAAGCCACATGAAATTCTTCCTTTAGTTTGTGGCACGGGGAAATGATTCATATCACTAACTACATGTGATAGAGCGTCACATGCCTTGATGTGAGGCTACGTCACATGACAGCGAATACTCACCGGTTGTTAAGGAGTTTGTCTTTGAATGCATTTGAATAAATTGTTCTGCTGTCAGGTGGTCGTTTCAGTTAATGTTGTATTTGCTCACTCCTATTCTTACTGTTTGAAGCACTCTTTTGGCGCCACCCTGAGGGGCAGGATTCCCGGGTGACATCCTCAAGGATCCGTCCGCCTTACAGGTCTCTTGGATTATGGTAACTAATCTAAACCCATCTTCTTGTGAATGTGAGTGTGATCATGTGGCTGGTTGACAGTGCAATCGCTTGCGAGGTCTTAAAACAGTTTATTGAATTTCAAGCATGCCTGGAATTTGTGCTGTCATTGCGTGTTTTGAGTCAAAGTGTTTGAGTGGGTATCACGTGGTGAAAGTTATGTTTATGTGTCTGCATTGATGTTCGGATTTCTCTATTCATGCACGCACGCACACAAACGGGTTGTGACACATGCCAAACCTTTGTGATGAGCCAACAGAGTGGTGAGGTCAGCGAGGAAGTTAGGACTTGCTATGGCACAGTTATCCTGTGTGCTGCGTCATGTTTCTGTAGACGACCAGAGTGGTGAAGGCAGCTGTGGAAGACAATGCATGTTGTCTATGCACAGTTCATTTGTTCCCAGCACCAAGGTATGATGGACGACTACAATGGCTAGAGTATAGATGATAAAGTCATATGGCTTCGAACAGTGTGAGACTGTGATGGACCAAGAGGGGGGAAAGTAATCTTAGTGTTGTACAGATTATTGTTACTGGCACTAAACTTACCATCATTTGTCAAAACTGTCTTTCTGATGTTTGTCACTGCTGGACTGTGTCTTTTGGCTACAGTTATCTCTTTTTCTGTCTTTACTTATAATGTAATAAAAAGAACTACGCCAGACTGACCTTTTCCATAAATATGTATCTGGATAATTCGCCATTCATTCTCCCCTTATGTCCTTACTCCTTTCCGTATATTGCCTAAGACCTTCTTCTTCTGTCCACAGATCCACTACAGCTTAGTGCTGTGAGGAGGAAAATAGTTCAACGCCAATCCCCTACCCTTACCATTCTGGTTGTCCTTCATAAGATGTTGCAAGGAGGATTACTATTTATCTCCCCTACACTTACCACAGCTGTTGTCCATAACAATATGAGGCTGCAAGGAGGACAACTGTTCATTATCTAATGTCCGTATTATCTCCCCTATGAACTGACTCATTTTCTATCTGCCCACCGCACCTAGATTGTCAATGTTTACACTCAAACTGAAATAGACCTGTTATGTTTTTAAGTCCTAATAATGGAAGTGCTCTATTACGAATTTTTGTCAAAGCAAATTGAATAAATTCTTATTATTCGCTTTCACATTCAAGGTTTCCTGTCTGAAAAAAAAGATTTGAGAGAGAGAATTGATGTACATATAGATTCAGTATTTTTGTGTTCGTCTTATTTGCCATTTTGATTGTCTACTTGCTGCCTAATTTAATGGGCAGGTCTTCTTAGTATGCATTCGGAGTTTACATTCAAACTATGCACGAGTAGTGCAATGGCTGTCAAAGATGAAGACATTGGGGAAACGAAGGCAAGTCCTGGCCTACCACAGGAGGAGGAAGAGGACCGCTCAGGAACTCCCACCAGAGCACACAGCCAGCCAGGCCAGTACCCAGATGAAAAATCCCTACAAAGTTAACAACACCATAAATACCCAATCTACCAACTATTCAACATCAAAAGTAGTGATAGATTAGAGAGAGCAGAATTGAAATGACCAAACCCGTACAACTCAGCAAAAACACATGAACGAGCAAACTGACTGAGCGTTTTTGCAAACAAACGCAAATGTTACAAAGTCTGAACATTTTGATCTAAAGTGTTTAAAGAAAGGGCTGTTAGTTAACTACAATCGTACAATTAATCGACAGGGTGAGCAAAATATTCTTACCCTCTGGGGATGGGGGTGGGGGGGGGGGATTAATGAGCACTACCCGACCAACAAGCGGGGACAGCGAGCGTACGGAACAGATGTGCCTGTCTCCACAGTCATGCTCAGTTTGTGCAAGTCTGTTAGTTGAATTCGTCAAGGTTCGGTGGTGAGTAATGTTCACATCGGAAACCAGAAGGGAAAGAAAGATTTTTTTTTATAGAAATTTTCTCCGGCTATGCACACAGCAGATGTGCATAACTCGTCGTGAATCATGCTTGTGACAATACCTCCCTCGTCTTTAAAAAAAAAAGAAAAAAGCACCAGCTTTTCCAGAAGAAAACTAGTGAAGAGGGAATTGAACACTCGTCACAGGTCACGAGAAAATTTTTCCAAGTTATATACAGCAAAATGATTCACTTTCAAAAGAAATTATGAAAAGTGTGGACAATTTATAAATTGTCACCAAGATGTGCCAAACAATCTTGACAAAACCGCATCTAAACAACATTGCGATCATGAGAATAATAAGATTGACAAATGATTCCAAAATTTAACTTTTGTTTTTCTTTGGAAGTCCTAAGATGCATTATTAAAGCAACGAAATGTCCATATAGGATAAAATTGACTTTTTACTGTAGATCAGGACAAAATGTCCCATGCTCCACTGTAGCAATCTAGACAGCAAAGACTAAAACATGCGATACGAAATGTTTCCGACCGAGAACACTCATGGAATACTAAGAGACTGGCCATTGTGACTGAGTACATCAGCAAGAACATTGTCAATACCCTAAACAGACTGAACATCAAACTAGAACGCTTGCAACAGGTGAGACCATCGAGTGACTGGCATTCTTGAAAGCAGAACTAGTGAGAAATGTTAGTGGCGTATGGTCTGTCTGGAGAACAAATTTCTGTCCCCAGAGATAGCGAGATAGCTTCTGGATAGACCAAACAATTCCCAAACACTCCCTCTCAATAGTAGAGTAACGAGTCTCCCTGTCACGCAATTTCTTTCTGATGGAAACAACAGGATGCAGAACACTATTACGCTCCTGCAAAAGAACACCACCCAGACCTACAGATGAAGCGTCTGTTCTCAGAACGAACTGACGAGAAAGGTCTGGAAGTTTGAGAACAGGCTTATTCGCAAGAATTCCCTGAATCAGCTGAAAAGCCTCCTGACACTCAGGTTCCACGTAATTGATTTACGCTTGGAATCTTTTGTGAGATTGGCCAGGGAAGAAACAAGGGTAGCAAAATGAGGGACGAACGTCCACCAGTATCCTATCAGACCGAGAAGTGAGCGGACTTGCTTCCTTGTGGTAGGCTGAGTCATGGACAGGATCTTATCAACCATGATAGCTTGAGGCTTGAGAATGCCATGAGAAACAACATGACCCAAGAATTCTAGTTCTACCAGCCGCTGTGGCGAAATGGTTAGCGTCGCGGACTCCCGGCTGAGAGGTCGTGGGTTCAAATCCCATCAGTGTCATGTGGGTTTTACTGCCCTGACCGGCTCCTACTCAGAGTTGAGTTTGCTGCGGACTCAGTTGGGAAGACTGGGGACCACACAGTCGAGTTTCATCCAATTAATGGATGCGTTTCTGAGAGTGTTGCTCAAATTTCCTGATCAACACTGCAGGTGCCTGTATCTCTCGGGCCTGGTTGACACTGAGATAGATTATGAAAGGAAGCGTAGAGAACAGCCCTGTCATGTAGTCTCAGACTGAAATGGAAATCCGCAGCATCATCTTAATCATACTCATTCTCATCGATCAGCATCTAAAAAAAAATGTCTCAAATTCTGTGGCCCTTCATGCCCTGCTCTCATGGTGACCTCAATTTCGATGTCCTCTCCACGTCTGTGGTTCCGTCGGGGTCACCGGTATCGGCGAGTCCATGGGGGCTGTCGGTGGACGGACGTGGTGGCGCCCTCCGGAGGGAGAGCTCACTCACGCCGGCTCCGTGACTAAGCAATTATTGTCGTCAGTAGTGGGCTTAGTAGGTGGTGTCCTGCGTATGTTAGATCAGAACAGGCGCCACTGAACACCACCGAAGTGACTCGGCAGCAATGCAGTGTCTCCTCCGGTGGGTTGCCTTTTGACGACTTGACATTGACTGCTCCCTGTGGATTGCAGGTGCCGGGGCTGCGGCGGGGCCGACCGGGCTGTGGCTGTGGACGGTGTGTCGGAATGAGCGGCGTGGGTGCACTGCCACTGAGGTGGCTCAGAGGTTGGGACAGCAAAAAAAAAAAAAAAAATAAATAAATAAATACATAAATAAAATAAAAAGAAAGAAGAAAAAAATCTAGTTCTTGAAATCCAGGATCCTCTCCGACTTAGGTAAGTCAAAATTATAATCCAAGTGGACTTTACCTCAATTAAGATCAGTTCATTCAGAACTTACCCTCACTATATGACGAAATAGTGCGAACTAAACCTCAGCCTATAGGACAGACATGTATATACTTACCAGTGTGTAAGCAAGTAAAGTTGATGTGTGAAATTGCACTTAACTTGTGTCAGTTCTCTGTTGTTCAATCAGTGTTGAATGTTTGAACTTCTCTCTTCAATTCTGTCTCTCGGAGTTACAAGTACTTCTAAGAGTACAGGTCTAAGATGACTACTGAGTATTTTAACAGTACCCAAAATAAATATAAATTTCTTTCGATGACTAGTACCGGAAAGTTGCTCCTTTCATCACTAGTATGAGAGAGGGTGGAGATGAAATGTTAGTATAATTCTCACAGAGAAATTATTCCACGTCCTTCCTATAGAGGACCCACCTACCACTCCCAGCTCTCGTCACAATCGGTAGATGGTGTAACGATCACTACCTTCTAATTTACTGTCTGAATCCGGTACAAGAACCCGAGAGAGAGAGAGAGAGAGAGAGAGAGAGAGAGAGAGAGAGAGAGAGAGAGAGAGGAGAGGGGGGGGGGGGGAGAGACAGAGAGAGAGAGAGAGAGGAGAGAGAGAGAGAGAGAGAGAGAGAGAGAGAGAGAGAGAGAGAGAGAGAGAGAGAGAGAGAGAGAGAGATTGTTGTCTTATAAAACTTGTACAAGAGTAGTTGTTTTATGAACTTCAACAAACTGCTGTTGCAAATATAGCAAACCCGAATCATCACAGAAAACTCTTCTTGGCCGATTATGGAGAGTTTTCCGCTTGCCAAATGGCACAGCTATATAGAACACGGAATACGTTTAGGCCGAAATTGATGACATTGATGCAATCTCGGCTAGTATGCATGATGGTGAGTCACAACAATAGGAGGAATGAAAATAAAATAAGACAGGATGTGAGGCAGACAAAAAAAATCGACATTTTTTTTTTTCACGAAGTTTTTTTCTTTCTTTCTTTCTGCGTACGCAGGCTGATACTCCTGCGGACACTCCCTGTATAGCCAGGCAGTGGAGTTTTGTGTGTATGACCCTTTTTTATCCTGCCATTAAGGCAGCCATACTCCATCTTCGGGGAATTTTCACGAAGTGAAAGAAAGAAATGTTTAAAAAGTTAACTTTTACGACACACATAGTTTTGTGAGCTGGTCATATCTGTTATTCAGCTGAAATCGCAAAGACGTGTAACTGATAAGCTGTGAAGTAGAAGGGCATAGGACGTGATACAGCCAGTAATTTTTCTGGGAGAAAAAAAAAAATTCACTCTTTATCTATGATTGCGTGTGCGTACTTGAGCGCACACACGCGCGCTTGGGTGCGTGCGTCCGTGCATGCATGAGTTCGCGCGTGTGTGTATATACTGTAGAGGTTTACTTTTATTATTTCCCTTGAAGTATGATTTTATGGAATAAATGAATGAATGTGAACAACTCTGCAGTCATGAAACACGGGCTGGTACACCCATGGAGATGCTACTTTAAGGCTGTTATGAGTTGCATCATATGGTATCATGCAGGGCACAGTACCAGGACAAAGGCGAAGAGGTCGACAAAGGAAAAGATGGGAGGATAACATCACGGAGTGGACAGGCCTGCGGCTGAGAAATACATTGCGGAGGGCAGAGAACAGAGAGGAATGGAGAAGGATGGTTGTCACTGCTTCAGGGGTGCCCCACGGACCGACGTCTAAGGGATCAAGTTAAGTCAAGTCAAGGAGCAGTTATGCGTGCCTGTATCCATCGTCAACACAGCGCAGGCTCCAAGGGTGGTACAGGACTGCTCTAATGGCAGGTGAAGGCAGTGCTTCTCTGGGTCCTCCCCAGCTCCTTCGGGTGTTTCTTTTTTTCTGAACAACCAAAGACACAAAGCAAACACTGGCACAATAACCAATTAGCCAATCGCGCAAACATCCTGAAAGAATACCAATATACGTCGATCTCTCTCTCTCTCTCTCTCTCTCTCTCTCTCTCTCTCTCTCTCTCTCTCTCTCTCTCTCTCTCTCTTTCTTTTTCACACACACACACACACACACACACACCACAACACACACACACACACACACACAGGGCCAATCGACATAAGGCAGGACAGAAATGAAGAGAGAGACACTGGAAGGTTGGCTTGGGTCCAGCTCCATGACAGAGTCTGCCGGCACGTGACCAGCACTCCACGTAAACACCACGCCAAAACAGTGCAGGTCAAGATGTACTAGACTATAGAAGATACAAAAAGGTGTTGGAAAGGACTTTAACAAGTGAGCTGGTGACCTGCATTTAATCATCTTGTTCTAGACAACATCAATCAGTAATATGATTTGTTTATGTTGTCTTTTTTTTTTTGGGGGGGGGGGATATCCAGAGAGAGAGAGAGAGAGGAGAGAGAGAGAGAGAGAGAGAGAGAGAGAGTTGACAATTTGACAGTTTTATTGACAATAGCCTAAATGGCCTTCATGCCAAGGGGGGGGGGGGGGGGGGGATTACCAGTGTACTTTCAAACAGATCACAAAAGCACAACACATACATTCACATATACAACAGAGACAAGTATCAAAAGGAAACTGCTCTACAAAATTCTTTCCGCAGTCGAAATAATCTAGCTTAACGAGTTACGGATGAAACATAGGTCAATTACTAAATCAAAGTAAAAGATGATTAAGGACCATCCGACGGTAATCACAAGATCGTCAGATATATTGATATTATATTGATATTATGACAAGTTGTAACACTGATGTTATAAGCTTAGAATTGTCTGCTTCACGAGGAAGAATATTGTTCCTTCGATTATATGCTTCGACAATATACTTCGCAAGCGATCTGATGAAATACAGAGAGAGAGAATACGAATACGAATACGAATATTTTTATTGAGGGTAAAATGGATAAGCTTACAGCTTTTTTACACCATGCCCTCAAGAACAACAACAGTAACAAACGATATAAAAATAAACATATACATAATGCACGAAAAGGAAATAATGAACAAGCCTATAACGACAAAACATGATTAACATAAATATCACCTAGTAACAAGGGTTAGGTCACAATTTAGGAATCATGTACATTCGGAAAGAAAAGGAAGAAGAAACGAAAATAAGCATGTGCGCACGCGCACGGGCTCAAACACACACACACGCACACACACACACACACACACACACACACACAACATACACACACACCACACACACACACAACACACACACACACACACAACCACACACACACACACACACACACACACACATCTTGATCATCTAGTTCAACATCTTGCCTTTCATCAATATGATATCTTAAGTCTGCAATCTCTGAATGTTAAGAAGGAAAAATTGCTAGGTTAGATAACTACTATTACCCTCCTATTTATCAAAGGAAGATACCAACGGGAAAGTTAGTACGGCAATTTATATTCATGAAGGGGTGAATTACACTCTATGTTCCAGTCCCGTTCCACCAGATATATCCAATATACAATCTTGCGCTGTAACAGTTCAATTTGATAACACCTTGTTAACTGTCATATCTGTGTATTTACCAAAAGGCCCAGACAACGAAAACACAGAATGGAATCGTACACTTCAACCAGATAAAGGTACAAAATTCTTGTAACGGGAGATTTCAATGCACATGCCCCATTTTGGGAGAGGAATTGTCAAAATATCACAAGCAATCGTTTTATTGATAATATTGTTGATGCAAGCTTTATCTCCTGAATGACGGTCGAGTAACACGCATTCCCGATAATCCTTATCATAGAGCATCTGCTATTGATTTAACTCTTGTTTCTCAGATCTAGCACCAATTTGTGAGTGGAGTACACTAAATGATAACCTACATAGTGATCATATCCCTATTATTACCAGTTTTGAGATAACAAATATAAGATCAACCGATCCAATGAGGATAAAATACCAAAATACAAATACAAACTTGCTAACTGGGAAAAATTTTCATATTTATTGTCAACATTTTATGTTGAAAACATAAATGATAAAGACGTTAATGATTTGTATTCATTATTTACAAATGCAGTTCTGAACGCAGCAAATGAGTCTATCCCTAAATGTAATCAAAAAAGTCTCATAAACATTCTGGTAATATCTGGTGGAACGAGGACTGTGAAAAGGCTAGAGCTGAAAAATGATGAAGTTTAATATTTACTTAAAGGACAAATCTCCCCCTAATCATTTAGAGTCTAAACAGGCAAAAAAATAAGCAAACAGAATAAATGCACAAGCGAAAAAAACAATACTGGTCATCTTTCTGTGCTAACGAAGTTTACAGTCATAAAGATATGCAAAAAGTATGGGAAAAAATGAAAACTATGAAAAATGGAATATATTTACCACAATGTCCAATAAAACTGGAAACTTCAGATCTACCTTGTAACGGGGTAAAAGCAGAAGCATTTGCTGATATGTTTGCAAACCATAGTAGAATTACAGGTTTATCAGCTGAAGGTAGACAATATAGAGAAAATCAAGAGAAAAACAAATCCACAACAAATGATGACAGCAGTATGCCTACAAGAAACAGTTATGTAAATGCCGATATTACACTGGATGAAGTTAAAGAAAACATTTTCAAGCTTAGCAAAAAGAAAACATCTGTAGGACTAGACGGGATATCGAATGAAATGCTAAGGCATTTACCAAACAATGCCATCAATTTTTTATATGTACTTATACAAAAATGTTGGTCGACTGGTGAAATTCCTCGAATCTGGAAACATTCAGTTGTTATTCCTATACATAAACAAGGAAAACTTAGAACAGATAAAAGTAGCTATCGCCTATTGCGTTAACATCTCATGCATGTAAATTCATGGAAAAGATCGTTTTGAATAGATTAGTTCATTTCTGTGAAAAACAAGGCATTATACCTATAAATCAAGCAGGCTTTCGAAAAGGTCGATCTACCATTGATCATCTGGTAAAACTAACGACACAAGTAAAGCAACAGTTTGCCAGGCGAAAAAATATTCTTGCAACCTTTTTCGATGTTAAAAAAGCTTATGACCAAGTATGGCATAACAAACTTTTACAAAAACTTAAAAATTGGAATATATTAGGTAACGTGTACAAGTACATAGCGAATTTTTTATCAGAACGATTCATACAAGTAAGAGTTGGAAACACGTATTCAAAACCCAGAAAACTTCACATGGGTCTTCCTCAAGGCTCTGTTATTTCACCTATTTTGTTTAATATATTAATAGCAGATTTACCAAATACTCTATCTAAAGACACAGTTTTGGCTCAGTATGCAGACGACATCTGTATGTGGATGAAGGTAACAATAAAACGTAACACCCCTAGGTATTAAACTACACCAAAAAAGTTATCAACGTGAACTAGATAAATCAATATGTTTATGACAGAGAATGGCTTGAATCTATCATTGGAAAAAACAAATATAGTACTATTTAATTCTGGGTGCAACCCAGAAAAAGTCCCTACTTTCACAATCATGGAAATGTCATTAATTATACACAAACTGTAAAATTTCTGGAGTTTATCTTTCGTCAAAACTCTCATGGACTCAACATACAGATTACATACTAAACAAGGCAAGGAAAGCTTTAAATTTTCTCAAAATTATAAGTAAACAACACTGGGGCCAAGATACTAGAGCGCTTGTATCCCTTGCAAATTCTCTTGTGCGTTCACGGTTAACTTATGCTCAGGAAATATTTTTTAGTGCTCCAAAGCTTTGTTAAACAAACTACAAATTTATAGATTGTAAAGCTTATAAATTAGCCCTTGGGGTACCATCTCATGCTTCAAATTTAGGGACTTATAAGGAAGCAGGTGTTCTACCACTTGATAACCACAGAAAGTTTGTGCGTCAAAATATGTATTAAAATCATCTGCATATGATACCCTTTTGTAAAAAAGAAGTACATCTGGACTCGCAACATGATTTTGTTAAAAGAGCAAAATATATACATTCTCTACAACCCAAAAAATACATATGTCTCGGATATGATTAATTCTACAGATTTAAAAGATAAAGAGGTTGCCATGAAGCCTTCTTTCTCGCCATTTCCACCATGGGAACAAGTGAAACCCAAAATTTTTATATAGACCATATAGATTATGAACAAAGATCAATCACCGAATATATTAAAAACATTGATTAATTTACACATGGAGAGTCATAATGATCATATTAAAATATATACAGACGGATCTGTCCTCGAAAATGGCAAGACAGGGGCAGCATTTGTAATTCCTTCACTAAACATAGTGAAACAGTATCATATCGGTGATCATTACTCCATTTTTACTGCTGAATTGGTAGCAATATTAAAGGCGGTACAGCATATCATAGATCTTCCAACAAACTGGCCCAAACGTAAAGTGTTATTATGTGTCGATTCGAAATCTGCACTACAAGCTATCAATGTCAAAATATTAAAACGCGTCTCGAAATGATACTAGAAATAAAACATGCAATACATCAGTTATCAAATAAAAACATCAGTATCACTTTTTATTGGGTACCTTCACATTATGGGATATATTATAATGAAGTGGTTGACCGAGCAGCTAAAAGAGCAGCGCGTAATGTTGAAGGAACAATACGGCTGAATATAAAGTTAGATTTACATGAATGCTATAAACATATTGAAAAAATATCTAAAGATGAATTTGATCATATTCTGATGACATCAAACAGTCAATATTCACAAAATTGTATAAAAGGATTAAATGAACCTAATCACAGATTCAAAGTAACTCTTGACATATCTTTGTAATACAAAATCCAGACATATTATAACTTTGATGTTTAAACTTCGTCTAAATGCTTTTAGAACAAAATTTTCTAAAGATGTAAATTGTATATGTGGAAACCAGATTACTATAAAGCATTTACTCCTGCACTGTTCTGAAATTAAAGCACTAATTACTAAAACTTTAGGGGGCGTGCTGCTACCTTATGAGCCATTATCCATTGAAAAAATTCTAAATGACTTTCAGCTTCTAAAAACTTTTTCCCAAATTTTGCATTCCAGTCCTGTTGGCATTTTTCTTTGATTTGTTTATGATATTGTTGTTCTTTCCTGCGTTATTAAATTATATCTGTTAATTGTTAAGATAGTAGGACACATTGGGAATTTTTTACTTTTAGATTTAAGATATTTAAAACAGTCTGAATAGTCTATGCAGTATGCAAGTCAATTTTTCTAACCATAACTCGAGATTACGGGATCGAACTTTTACACGGTGGCAATCCTGGGATGGCTTTCATGGCTGGCTGGGCTGTGGACGCATAACTTGAATTGATTTGCAGTCCAAATCTATAGATACTTTATAATGTATCAGATCTGTCAATGTACTAATAGAATAGATTAATACGTGACGGACAGAAAGAAAGGGTGAAGGACAGATTATTCCACTATTACTAAAGGACATATACACCATCACCACAAACAATACAAACCCATCCAGTGACACATACCTACCCTCCTCCCCCCCCCACACAAACACATTTCTTTATTATTCTATCCTATTTAGTTTATCTATCTATTATTTTATTTTAATCAATTCATTTCATTCATTTAATTTATTTTATCTTACTATACTATTATTTTATTTGATATTTATTTATTTTGTCTAATATCACCTTTGGGTGAACAGACGTTAAATCAAAGATGATGACACACACACACACACACAC
Source organism: Conus ventricosus (assembly GCA_018398815.1). Taxonomy (NCBI): domain Eukaryota; kingdom Metazoa; phylum Mollusca; class Gastropoda; order Neogastropoda; family Conidae; genus Conus; species Conus ventricosus. The sequence continues at coordinate 4,276,563 of CM031606.1, forward strand.
ACACACGCAAGCACGCACGCACCACGCGCGCACGCACGCTCGCACGCACGTACACACACACACACACACACACACACCACACACACACACACACACACACACACACAAACGCGCGCGCGCGCGCGCGCACAAGCGTGTGCATGCATTTCCGCGTACATATCACTTCAGATGCTCGCCTCCTCCACAAACACCTCACGGAGAGAGAGAGAGAGAGAGAGAGAGAGAGAGAGAGAGAGAGAGAGAGAGAGAGAGAGAGAGGAGAGAGGAGAGAGAGGAGAGAGGGGAGAGAGAGGGGAGAGGAGACAGAGAGAGAGAGAGAGAAAGAGAGAGGGGATTGATTATTGTTTGAAACAGCGCATTGTGTTCGCTTTCCATACATGTTGTCACGACCGACCCTGGAGGTCTGCCCTGACAGGATCGGTCTAGATGGGAGTGAAGGGAGTGACTGACCTCACACGCCTCGCAAGAGACCACACAAGAAAGATTACAATACAACACCCCATTTATTCACACCAACACACACATAGTCACAAATAAGTATTCCCACACACACAACATGCACAATCACAATCAAGCATTTCAACACACACGACATACACACAATTAAGCATTTCAACACATACGACATACACATAGTCACAAACAAGCATTTCAACGCACACAACATAACCATAATCATAAATAAGCATTTCCAGCACACATTCCTTTCCGTGCTTCATGTGGTTCCCCACACCCTGCCTCTCCAAGTTCACTGGGAGCACCGTGTCGCATCAGGTGCCCAAAAACCCGGGTCTGTTCTTGAACGGAGTCTTTCAATGCCGACACCACTGACACACACACCACCCAAATTGCACGACACAGAGCTAACCACACTGGTCACATGAGCTGTAGGAAGTCCGAGTACAGTGGAGAACGCATCCCGTGGGACGAGGCGTTGTCGCTGAAGGTCCCCGGGCAAGGGTTAGGATCATCCAGCGAAGTCCACGTGCTCTTCACACTGCGCGGCCCCAACAGCGCAAGCCTCGGGTGAAGCCCCGGGAAGAGAGAAAAGGGAAGGAATGGAACGAAAGAAGGGTACTAGAACCCCGCAGTCAGTACGGTCTGAAATATGCTGTTAAATCTAACAGCCACTCGCATGATGGGCGAGGGGAGGTTTGTTGAATACATTAATAGCACCAGCTCAACACAGACCTGAGCATAACACAGTAAACAAACCAAATGAGGAATGTTCGCTAAAGGTCTTCTCACACGAAGCAGGCCAGAGATTACATTAAATTAACAGGTTATACAAACGAATAGCAATTTATATTTTCATCCTTCCCTCACTCACGTTCAACATTTTCCTTTCTTAGGAACTGAACTAATACAGCAACCATTGCTTTATAACTGCCACCACATTTGCAAATAATAATTCAATGGCACAATTATCCCCATATTTTATAGCAACATTTCAAAATGACACAATTCTCCAACCACGCATCCAAACAACTAATCATGCGTACGCACGCTCGCAAACATAAAACTCGTTCCCCTTGCACACACAAACAGATGGTGGCCGAAGAACAAGAGACTGGTGATTGTGACAGGGGTGGACGAGCGAGACCAAGCAAGTTCCAACCCTAAATCACCAGGTTCTCCTCCATCCCCACCGACTACCGCATCACAGATGCATTGAAAGGAGAAAGAATTTTGGATATAATTTTGAATGGCGAGGTTAAAGGTTGAATTAACCAGAAAAAGTGGTCTCAAACAATATTTGTTTTATAATTTTGAAAACAAAAGGAAATTGCACAAAAGAGAAGAATTAGCCGGCTAACAACAAAAAAACAAACGAACCACAAAACTGATGCTTACCAGCTACCCGTGGGTGTGACCCAGAAGTGGCGGGTCAAGCGACTCTCTGCCCTCTGTCCAGTCGAGAGGACCAGCAGAGCAGATGCGGAAAAGAGATGACGTCCCTCCCCTACAGGCCGACTGTAGGAATGAAGGTACCGACCGTACCTTCGACGATGTGGTAGAGAACCAAAACCGGAGCGGGCGCTCCCAGGGACATCTTCCTCTCGAGTGAAGAGAAAACCTCCTAACCGATGGCAGCCAACATGCCACCCTACGTCACAGAGTGAGAATACCTCAAGCCTAAGAGGAATTCTGCACGTGCGGCAGGTAAAAAGACAGGTGAGAGGCCGATAGAGACAGCCAGTTCTAGCGAAAGGTACCAGCCACCCGTGAACCTGCAGGATGAATTGCACGGGCAGTGAAATTAGAGAGAGAGAGAGAGAAAATAAACCTAACCTGAGCTGAGCTACATTAAGGTGCAACCACACCACAAGCCACATTAAGGGACTGGTACACGACAACAACAACGACAATAAATAAATGAATAATTCCACCACCCTAGATGGGTCAATCGTCATAGGCCTCGTGACAAACTCGTGACACATGTCTTAAATGTTAGATCGAAGAGATCGAAGCTGAGTACCAAATTCGTTCATTTTCGTTGTATTATTTGTTTGTGTCTTGCCTGAAGAAGACCTAAGAGGTCGAACGCGCCGTGTTTTGTCTTGTGACTCGTTTGTCCACGTGTCTCTTGGCGGTTCGCTAACATTTATTTAGGATTTGTTTAGATTTCCGCTTGCAGTCGTCTCACTTTGCAACTTTCCATACATAAGCAAAGATACTTTCTTCAAAGTAGGCTCAGCTCCAAAACTTTTAACTCTCATGAAAGGTCTATGTCAGACTGCTGACCTAGACAAGCGTAATTTTCGGACTGTCATGAAAGGTCTATGTCAGAATGCCGACCTAGACAAGCGTAATTTTCGGACTGTCAGGAAATTCATTACGGGGTAATTGTTTGAATGTCAAGTGTATCTGTCTCAGCAAATCATTTTGACTGTAGGTCGATGTAGATTGTTTGAATGTCAAGTGTATCTGTCTCCACAAATTATTTTGAATGTAAGTCGATGTAGCCATTTTTTAGTATGAAGGTGTGCTATTTTCAGACATTAGTAATTTTGAAGCATTTCCTTTGTACAATTCTCATCAGTCACTGACCAAACGAATTTCCCTTTAAAAAGCACTCAGTGTGATATTCTAACTTTACTTCGATCGCTTTTAACGTTCATCTTTGATCCCTCTGACCTCCACCCCCGCCTTCCATTCTTTTCGTTGATCACACCATCCAACTCTCCCTCGTTTTTTTCAGCCTCCCCATAAAAAAAACAAAAATTACACTCAAATGTGAGCATTATCCTATCAAAGCGTAAGCAATCAACTGTCTGTGTAATGAGACGTCAGCCACACTTCCTAATGAAGCCGGTGATTAAAGGGGCAGAAAGTACAAAATAATAACAATATAACCATAATTCAACAGGTTCAATACAAATTTGTCTATATAAAGGTTAGTCACAAAATACATTTGATCTTAAGCAGTATACAAATACGAACAAAAAGAATTGGATTGCCTCCCAGGATCATGTGTTAACATCATTATTTCTAGAGGGATAGGTATCAGACCTGTTCTCACGTGATAACCAACTGAGTTGAATTTGTGAAACATAGTGAAACCTCCCAATAGGAAAAAGAACTCTTTGAATAAAGATTCCCATTCCTCTTATAAAAGCCCTCTGTGTGTGTGTGTGTGTGGCGCGCGCGCGCCCGCTTGTGTGTGTGTGTGTGTGTGTGTGTGTGTGTGTGTGTGTGTGTGTGTGTGTGTGTGTGTGTGTGTGTGTGTGTGTGCAGACTGACTTTGGCAACGACATCTGTTTCTGGATATGGTATGTAAAAAATATTCTGTTTCTTTTGTACGTACTCGTGTGGATTGAAATGGGCGTAAAAATACACGCTGTCTTTTGCATTATCATATTTTCCTCTTTTTTTTTAATCTTCAGAACTGCATAAACAAATTCGACTAAGTGTTTTGGAAATTGAACTCATTTTCTACAGAGTATAGTCAGTGGCTAACTGGTCATATGCCAAATAATTCTGATTTTCTAAAAACGCTGAAATGTTGAACACCTTTCCTTGATGTGGGTCATTGTTGTGACATTTCACGTTTTGCTGGGTTGTCAGCAAGTTCTAAAATACTGTCCTCTCTGTCTTCAGTTAAGGCATATTTCGTGCGGGCAGAGAAGACGTGGTCAATGTAACCATCACATGCATTAAGTTTTAGAGTGATTTCTCGTTCGGTGTTGAATGTTCAACCTGTATACAAAGAATGGTCTGATCGACTAATAAACACATGCATGGCGATGTCTTTGTAGATCGAGTGTGTTTGTTGTTGTGCTGGATGTATGCAGGAGAGATACGTGTATGTCTGTGATCCTAGGTAGACTGAACTTAAAGGTACATTGCTGTCGTGGACCAAGAGTTGAAGTAAACGTTGTAAAATGAATTCATGCTTAGATTCCTGAATTGTTACGCCATCATGGTGGCCAGAATGGCTAAGTGGTAGAGCGCCGGACTCGTAATCGTGGTGATCCTGGGGTTGCGGGTTCGAATCTCAGCTGGGCCGTTTCGTTATAGAAGGATTTTCCCCTCGGAGTTAACAATGGTTCTGACTCCATTTCCCTTACAGTCCTTCGAATGAGACTATAAACCGAGGTTCCGTGTGTGAACGCACGCATAACATCTTGTACACACGTAAACTCCCATTACCAACTTTCGGAAGAGAAGGCCAGTTTGGCCGTTGGTATGGATGACACGTTACACATAGCACGCACCGTCCACGAAGTTGGAGTATGGCTGCCTTAATGGCGGGATAAAAAAAAATCGGTCGTACACACAAAACTCCACGCCCTTTGTTGGGTAGATGGGATTAATCCTTGCCTGTCTACACAGGGAGTGTCCGCAGGAGTATCAGCCTGCGTACGCAGAAAAACTAATAAATACGCCATATTATTTTCTTTGTTTTGAATGTCTACACCGTGCAGACAAAATAAGTCTCTTTGTACGCATACCAAAATAGCCCCCTCACTCTTTCACCCAAGAAGGCTTCACACAATACTATCATTTTCGAAAGTTTAATTTCCCCTTTTCATTTACAATTCCAATGTGCTTTTGCTCTGATATAAGAAAATAACAAAGATGTGTTCAGTAGCTATGATTATAATACAGTGAATGAATCTTCACCTTAAACTGTCAAAATTCGACATTTGCCATCACAAGCCCCTTTTTTTCGAGAGCAGCACGTCACAGACAGAATATGTGTCAAGTCAGCTGTAGTAATCAAGAAGCCATTAACTGGATCGACCTTCTGCAATGAAGATGCCACACTCTTCATGGAAGTCACTTCAGTGGCAGTGCGGAACCGGTGTAACAGCCCGTTCTTACCCCCCTCTGGAACTTACCCCGTGGTAGGTCTGGGCTAGCCTGCTTTTACCCCTGGGGGTCATTCTAGAACTAGTTAGAACTTACACCCCCTCCCTCCCGGTTGGAATTTACACCCCCCCCCCCCCCAGGGGTAAGTTTGGGCTGGCCTGGATTTACCCCCCCCCCCTCCCCAAAGGGTCTATCTAGGACTATTTGGAATCTTCCTCCACCCTAATCCACCCTTCAAACAAGAGAAGTTTATTCAGGGTTTTCCTTCTTCCTTTTCCCAACATGCACACCCGCCTTTAAAAGAAAATTTGGGTTAGACTGCATATTTTCACCCCCTCTCCTATTTCCTATATACAGTCAGTTGGGTTTAGACAAAGTGTAGTTCTAGACTCTTCTCAATGGATGGACCTCCTACTTCCCCCACCCCCCTCCCCCCACACTCACCCCGATTCACTAACAGACACGTATTAACATTTCTCGCGCTAGCTTACACGCATGGGTCAATATTCGGGGGGGGGGGGGGGGGGAGTACGCCCGTGCATGCGTGGGAAAGAAAGACGGCTACATGCCAATGTGACCAAGTGCCAATGTGACCATGCGTAGTTGTGACAGAATGTTGTTGTTACCACATGTCGTTGTGACCAAGTACCGTTGTTGCTTCATCCCTCCTTTGCCTCCTTTAACTCAGTAGTAGGCATCCTTCAGTCTCGGAAGACTATGGAGTTGCGCTCTAGGTGTCTATTCTGGTACAGCGACGGGTGTGGCTGGCCAGTCCGACGCGGGAGTGACAGTCCCTGTGGCAGAGGGTACAGATGAAGTCTGACGCTGGTCTGTCTGCCTGGGCTGCAGCCTTTCTTCTCATTCTCTTTTCCCCGTGCTGCTGAGCCAGTGTCTCTTCGAACTTGGAGAGACTTTTCTGCACAGTCTGTCTCCAGGCTGACCGTTCGAGGGCTGTTGCTTCCCAGTTGTTCTGGTCGATGTTCAAGGCTTTTAGGTCCCTCTTGCACACATCTTTGAATCGCAGCTGTGGTCTGCCTGTGGGACGTTTTTCCTGCACAAGCTCTCCACAGAGGAGGTCTTTAGGGATCCGTCCGTCATCCATGCGCACGACATGACCGAGCCAGCGCATACGTCTCTGTTTCAGCAGCGTGTACATGCTGGTGCATCCGACTCTTTCCAGGACAGCGTTGTTTGGGACCTTGTCCTGCCAGGTGATGTTCAGAATGCGTCGGAGGCTACGCATATGAAAAGCATTGTGCTTTCGCTCTTGTCGGGCACGCAAAGTCCAAGACTCGCTGCCATTCAGGAGGGTGCTCACGACGCAGGCTCTGTAGATCAGGATCTTTGTGTGCTCGGTCAGCTTGCTGTTGTTCCATGCTTTCTTTGTCAGTCTGGTCATGGTGGTAGCTGCCTTGCCGATGCGCCTGTTGAGCTCTGCATCAAGTGAGAGGGTGTCTGAGATAGTTGAGCCCAGATAAACAAAGTCGTGGACGACATCAAGTTCATGGTCATTGATGCTGATGACTGGGGGAGAGTCAACATCCTGTCCCATGACCTGTGTTTTCTTCAAGCTAATGGTAAGCCCGAAGTCTTGGCAGGAATCGCTGAAGCGAGTCATGAGCTGCTGTAGGTCCTCGGCTGAGTGGGCGGTTACTGCTGCGTCGTCTGCAAAGAGGAAGTCACGCAGGCACCTCAGCTTGACTTTTGTCTTGGCTCTTAGTCTGGAGAGTTTGAAGAGCTTTCCGTCTGTCCTGGTTCGGAGGTAGATACCTACTCCTTGTCGTGGTGTGGGAGCTTGTGTACCTCTATGACCCAGAGAGCTATACCAGCGGGAGCTGTATGCTCCTGGTAGGGCCACCCAAGCTGGACAGGTCGAAGGGTAGAGATCAGACTAATGTAGACCAACTCCTTTAACTATTTTACAGCTAATTAGAATCCCATGAGTACCTGTGTACCTTAGCTTGTAACATGCAGATGACTAGTGGCCAGTGCCATTGACCACTGGTCATTATGACGTAAATCGGAGATTTTGACTATTTTACAGCTAATTAGTGTATCCCGAGTACTTGTGTACCTTGTACGATGTAGATTACTAGTGATCAGTGTCACACACAGCGTTCGCATGCTCTCGGTCACGAACTCATCATGCTAACTCCACGCACACACATCTTCTCCATTCATTCAAGGAAACACTAACAGACCAAACCTTTGTTTTTAAACGCTCCCTTTCAATATCATAATTTTCAAAATCAAAATAATTACATACATAAATCAAAGCAATATTTCATAACACTCCAGTCTTCTCTTTCCAAATTAATGTATCATGACAAAATACTCTCTTCTTTTTCACTTTCACTCTCTTTACACTATGACTCCAGTCACTCAATACTAAAATATGTTCCTGGGTAAGAACGGTCTTCTTCCAGACTGTTCAGGGGAGGCTGCCGGTCTAGGCTCAGACGCTGAGGTGTTCTGAAAGAAACTGCAGGTCCCATAATTAATACTTAGAAGAATTCTTTTCTCTTACTCTTTCTCTCTTTTTCCATCTTCTCTTCTATACACAAAATTCCATGTAAACATGAACGGATACTCACAAATCATCTTGTTTCTCTAAGCCGCCCATACCTACAGTTGGGGTTAAAAGGCAAAATTTTCTCAAGAAAATTAATATTGCTTTTATATGTTTTTTTTCCTTCCAATTCTTTTTAATACACGCGACTGTTCATAAATCAATTACGAAATATTCACAAATCAATATTACAATTCCAAATATGTCAATCACATTTACCAACATTTATTCAATTTTACTCTTTCCTTTTAAGAAATCATGCATCCCCAACTGATACTCACCTCAAGGGAACAAGCGCAAAGATAATGCCTAGCAGACTTCTGCCTGCAATTACACTTCCGACCTCTCACAGGTCACAGGATATCGCTGACCTCTCACAGGCCACATGACCCCAAGTCCTACTTTCACAACCGCCCAAAGATTGTTCTACCTAACAGGCAATACTATGAGCTGGACGCAAAGGGGAGTTAAAGTCCTTAACACCACAAGGGTTTACTAAAAAAAAATCCGGCGTCTGCTCTTGTCCAAGCCATCCCAAGGTCTGATTCAAAAAGTGTTATTCACTCAGTCACACAAAAGTGAGCTTCACTCATATAATTCAAACCTGCAGCGTCCTGGCCAATCCAAATCATGTTCACTTACGTGGTGCCACGCCATCATTTGATTTTTTTTCACCACAGCTGTACAAACAGCGTAGTCCTACACCACAAATGCAAATATTCACCAAAACATTTATCCCTATTTTTCTCAACATCATTACATCAAATATAGGTTCTAATCTCGTTCATGACACACATCGAATCAATAGTCATGAACAGTGAGTGCCACTGACCATTGGTGATTATGACGTAAATCGGAGATTTTAACTATTTAACAGCTAATGATAGTCTCCTGAGTACATGTGTACCTTGTACAATGCAGAAGACTAGTGGTCAGTGCCACTGACCACTGGTCACTATGACGTAAATCAGATATTTCGACTATTTTACAGTTAATTAGTGTCTCATGAGTGTCTGTATACCTTGTGTAATGCAGACAACCAGTGGTCAGTGTCACGGACCATTGGTCACTTTAATGTACATCAGAGATTTTAACTATTTTTACAGCTAATTAGTGTCTCGTGAGTACCCGTGTAACCTTGTACAATGTAGATGACTGGTGGTCAGTGGCACTTACCATTGGTCACTATGGCGTAAATCGGACATTTCGATTATTTTACAGTTAATATTTGTCTCTTAGAAGTGATAGGTTTCTATCAGATGGGACAAACTGCCTACGACGAGATAGTGCATTATTTGGAGACAAAATATATCACAAATGGATATATCTTCACGCAAAATAACGCTCAAAATACAAAAGCAAACTTTCAGAGAAAAGCCAGGGTTTTCAGCGTCAATGACAGGAGAATGTGGGCGGTGGTGCAGCAGCAGCAGCAGCAGCAAACACCTCGAAGTACTGTGGATTACCAACCACTGATACTTTCTCCGTGCTTTGCAAACCAGAAAACAGAGCCAAAACTGAACATTGTGGACACCAGCATCTCTGATCAAATGCGGACTGTACTACAGGAGGCATCAAAAGCTGACTTCATGTGGGTCTTGGCAAGGTGCATACATTCAAGTGATCAGTGCTTTCCCAGCTGGGCAGGCTGGGTATCACTCACTGGGAGGAATCTGGGTATGGTGAATGACCAGTCAACAGTTGACTACATGCAGCTAGTTCTGCATCCCGTCACTGAGAACGCTACTGTTCAACATATCCTCCATGTTTCTGTTGATGCTTCAACAAGGGAAGTGGGCCAGAAACACACTCTGTTCACCTGTGACCTGGCTGCTGCAAGAAAGGCATACATGATTGTTTGGCAGAATGACCGGTTCAAGGACGTTGTTGTTTGCCTTGGCATATTCCATTTTCTGTGTTCATACATGGCAGCACTTGAAAACTCATGAGGGGGTCTGGTCTTGGAGAGATCATTGTACAGTCAGGAGTCTGCTCAAGTGGGTCGATTGATGCTGTCTTGGCAGGAAAGCATTACAATCGTGCCTTGAGTGTCCACAAGGTTGTTCTGGAGGCTCTGGAGCGGTTGCTTCTTCAGACATTCTAGAAGGAATCAACAGAAGCTTCAGAACTTCTGAACCAGCTGTCTGAAGATCTGCCAGGGTGCACAGACAGACATCAGCTTCAAGACACTCTTGAGAAGCCATCTGTTGTTGTCCTCTGTACTCGAACTTCAAGAAGGACCCCTATCATAGGGAAGAAAAGGAAGACAGTACAGTTCTGGTTGCAGTATGCTGAGAGAGTGTGCAGATTCTGCATCTCCTCCAGGCTACAAAAGAAAATGACTTGGACTTGCACTTGTAATGCATAGCGAAAATGTGCCTTTGCTCTTTGTGATGGATCACCAGAACTACTCAAGATACGCCACAGTCTATTTCCTGAGCATTCTGAATCTCAAGCACAGCCATCCGTCAGCAGAAGAACTCCTGCGACATGGAGGACTCAGTGTGTCGAGATCAACAGTTCCTTCATGCAGAGTACCAGTTGACCAAACTATTGAGCAAACGATCAGCTGCCATGCAAAATGTGCGGGTGGGATCATAGGATTCAGCAGAAACAGTGCTGCCTACCTTCGCTGGTGCATGACACGTCATGTCAGAGCTTCTTTTCTAGCTGCAACACTTGAGATGGCTGGCATGACTGGGGATGATGTCAAAGTTCACAAAGACCTGGCCTCGTTTCCGTCCGGCAGCCAATTTGGTCGTGCAGCGAACATGAGAATATAATTCTTTAAACCCTACCCATTAGATTAATATCACAATCAAATTACCACCAACTGTCTTTCTATGAACACCTTTTATCTGCATTGAAAGGAGGTGTTTTGATACAGCTGATCAACTGATAAAAGTCAGTTGTTGCTTAATCTTCTGCTGTTTGTTTATTGCTGTAAAGCGCCTCTTGTATCTGTTATTGGCTTTAGAATTATTCTTTTGATGTACACAAACATCATTACAATTGCAAGTGGAACATAAGAATACTCAGGTAGGCTGCAAAATAATGAGTAAAAAGGACCATGAAATGGACGGACACTCCCACCACGTTCGTTGCCTCTGCGAAGTTAGATTAAGAACAACGGAGAAATACAGACCTGAGAAAAGTATGTCCTGCTCTAACGTGGAGAAAAAAGACAAAGGTACGTCAGTTGTAGAAACCAGGAACACCAGGAAGGCTGTGCTAGAGTGTTGCCCTGTTTCCAGCAAGATCATGACGACCTGTCTTCTTGGCGAAGCTCCCTGTGTAACTGACAGTTGTTGTAGACCGCCATTTGGTGTCCATGACCGTTTTCATATCTCGAATCCAAATGATCACAGATACCTAAATGGCGGGGACAACAGCCTGCCATATATGTGACCGTTTTCTTACCTCGAATCCAAATGATCACAGATACCTAAATGGTGGGGACAACAGTCTGCCATACCTGTGTCCAGATACCTAACTGGTGGGGACAACAGCCTGCCATACCTGTGTCCAGATACCTAACTGGTGGGGACAACAGCCTGCCATACCTGTGTCCAGATATCTAACTGGTGGGTACAAGAGCTGCCATACCTGTGTCCAGATAGCCCAACTCCCCGGAGTCACAGAGCGCCGTGTTGACACGTGTCAGCTGGTTTAGTCAGGTGCTGACATGGACGGGTGCCATTGTGTGTCTTACACATCACTTCTTATGTATGGCGATGGAAACATAACTGGGGTACTGAATTAACAATAAATCAAAAACAACTGTAAATACAGACAATTACACGTTCAGATGCGTTTTTCATCTTTGATATACTACGTCACAACACTGCCTCTGTATGGGAAAAATACCCTGTACATCAGTCGCCAATTGCGCTAAGTCGAGACGAAACTGAGAC
>CM031606.1:4289361-4306861 GCA_018398815.1 Conus ventricosus
GGGAAATGAGGGACGAACTTCACTCCTATCAGACGGAAGTGACGGACTTGTTTCCCTTGTGGTAGGCTGAGTCATGGACAGGATCTTATCAACCTTGCTAGTTGAGGCTTGAGAATGCCACGAGAAACAACATGACCCAAGAATTCTATTTTTACAGCCGCCGTGGCGAAATGGTTAGCGTCGCGGACTCCCGCTGAGAGGTTGTGGGTTCGAATCCCATCAGATTTGTGGGTTTTTCTGCCCTGACCGGCTCCTCCTCAGAGTTGAGTTTGCTGTGGACTCAGTTGGAAAGACTGGGGACCACACAGACGAGTTTTATCCAATTAAGGGATGCGTTTCTGAGAGTGTTGCTCAAATTTCCTGATCAACACTGCAGGTGCCTGTATCTCTCGGGCCTGGTTGACGCCGAGATAGATTATGAAAGGAAGCGTAGAGAACAGCCCTGTCATGTAGTCTCAGACCGAAAGGGAAAATCCGCAGCATCATCTTAAATCATACTCTTTTCTCATCGATCAGCATCTAAAAAAAAAGTTCAAATTCTGTGGCCCTTCATGCCCTGCTCTCATGGTGACCTCAATTTCGATGTCCTCTCCACGTCTGTGGTTCCGTCGGGGTCACCGGTATGGGCGAGTCCATGGGGGCTGTCGCTAAACGGACGTGGTGGCCCCCTCCAGAGGTGAGCTCACTCACGCCGGCTCCGTGACTAAGCAATTATTGTTGTAAAGTAGGGGGCTTAGTAGGGGGTTTGTCCTGCGTATGTTAGATCAGAACAGGCGCCACGAACACCACCGAAGTGACTCGGCAGCAATGCAGTGTCTCCTCCGGTGGGTTGCCTTTTGACGATTGACATTGATTTGCTCCCTGTGGATTGCAGGTGCCGGGCTGCGGCGGGGCCGACCGGGCTGTGGCTGTGGAGGGTGTGTCGGAATGAGCGGCGGGGGTGCACTGCCTCTGAGGTGGCGCAGGTTGGGACAGCAAAAACAAAAACAAAACAAAAAAATAAATAAAAAAAAAAAATAAAAAGAAAGAAGAAAAAATGAATTCTAGTTCTTGAAATCCGGGGATCCTCTGGGACTTGGGTAAGTCAAAATTTAATCCAAGTGGACTTACCTCAATTCAGATCAGTTCATTCAGAACTCACCCTCACTTTATTATGAAATAGTGAGAACTAAACCTCAGCCTATAGGACAGACATGTATATACTTAACCAGTGTGTAAGCAATTAAAGTTGATGTGTGAAATTGCACGTAACTTTGTGTAAATTTTCTGTTGTTCAATGTGTTAATGTTTAACTTCTCTCTTCAATTCTGTCTCTCGGAGCTAAAAGTACTTTTAAGAATACGGGCCTAAGGAAACTATCTGAAAGCCATTCTTGAGTGTTTTAACCGTACCCAAAATAAATATAAATTTTCTTTCGAGGGACTAGTACGGGAAAGTTGCTCCTTCCACCATAGTAAGTGAGAGGATGGGGGTGAAATGTTATTTAAAATTCTCACAGAGAAATTATTCCACGTGCTTCCTATAGAGACCCACCTACCACTCCTAGCTCTCGTCACAATCGGTAGATGGTATAACCCGATCAGTACCTTCTAATTTACTGTCTGAATCGGTACAAGAACCAGAGAGAGAGAGAGAGAGAGAGAGAGGGGAAGAGAGAGAAGAGAGAGAGAAAGAGAGAGAGAGAGAGTGAAAAGAGAGAGAGAGAGAGAGAGAGAGAGAGAGAGAGAGAGAGGAGAGAGAGAGAGAATAGTTGGTTTTATGAAACTTCTACAAACTGCTGTTGCAAATATAGCACATCCGAATCATCACAGAAACATTTCTTGGCCAATTGTGCAGAGTATTTCCACTAGCCAAATGGCACAGCTATATAGAACACTGAATACGTTTAGACCGAAATTGATGACTTGATGAAATCTCGGCGAGTATGCATGATGGTGAGTCACAACGGTAGGGGACTGAAAATAAAATAAAATAAGATGTGAGGCAGATAAAAAAAAAAATCGACTTTTTTCCACAAAGTGAAAGAAAAAAATGTTTAAAAAGTTAAATTTTACGACACACATAGTTTTGTGAGTGGTCATATCTGTTATTCAGCTGAAATCGAAAACCGTGTAACTGATAAGCTCGGAAGTAGAAGGGCATAGGAGTGATACAGCCGGTAATTTTTTCGGGAGAAAAAAATATTCACTCTTTATCTATGATTGCGTGTGCGTCTTGAGCGCACACGCGCGCGCTTGGGTGCGTGCGTCCGTGCATGCATGAGTTCGCGCGTGTGTGGGAAATTTTCTGTAGAGGTTTACTTTTATTTTTCCCCTTGAAGTATGGTTTTATGGAATATGAATGTGAACAAACCCAAAAACACAAAGCAAACACTGGCACAATAACCAACTGGCCACCCCCGCAAAAATCCTGAAAGAATCCCTTGTATCTCTCTCTCTCTCTCTCTCTCTCTCTCTCTCTCTCTCTCTCCTCTCTCTCTTTTCTCTCTCTCTTCTTTCTTTCACACACGCACACACACACACACACCCCCACACACACCCCACACACCACACCACCACACACGCACACACCACACACAACCACACACCCCACACACACACAACACACACACACACACACACACTTCAAAACTGCACAAGCGAACGCATTCACAGACAAACAGACAGACACACGAACCGTACATACACTAACAGGCACTCACACACTCACAGACACGCACTCACACACACACTTACACACACACACACACACACACCACACCACACACAACACACACACACACCACACACACACACACACACAGTCGACATAAGGCAGGACAGAAATGAAGAGAGAGACACTGGAAGGTTGGCTTGGGTCCAGCTCCATGACAGAGTCTGCCGGCACGTGACCAGCACTCCACGTGGACACCACGCCAAAACAGTGCAGGTCAAGATGTACTAGACTATAGAAGATACAAAAAGGTGTTGGAAAGGACTTTAACAAGTGAGCTGGTGACCTGCATTTAATCATCTTGTTTCTAGACAACAACAATCAGTAATATGATTTTTTATGTTGTCTTTTTTGGGGGAATACCCAGAGAGAGAGAGAGAGAGAGAGAGAGAGAGAGAGAGAGAGAGAGAGAGAGAGAGAGGAGAGAGAGATTGACAATTTGACAGTTTTATCGACAATAGCCTAAATGGCCTTCATGCTAAGGGGAGGGGATGGGGGGGGGGGGCGATTACCAGTGTACTTTCAAACACATCACAAACGCAACAACACATACATACACATACACAACAGAGACAAACGTATCAAAAAGGAAACTGCTCTACAGAATTCTTTCCGCAGTCGAAATAATCTAGCTTAACGCGTTACGGATGAAACATAGGTCAATACTTAATCACAGTAAAAGATAATTAAGGACCATCCGACGTTAATCACAAGATCGTCAGATATAGTGATATTATGACAAGTTGTAACACTTGATGTTATAAGCTTAGA
Organism: Conus ventricosus; assembly: GCA_018398815.1. Lineage (NCBI taxonomy): Eukaryota > Metazoa > Mollusca > Gastropoda > Neogastropoda > Conidae > Conus > Conus ventricosus. The sequence continues at coordinate 4,292,845 of CM031606.1, forward strand.
ATTGTCTGCTTCACGAGGAAAGAATATTGTTCCTTCGATTATATGCTTCGACAATGAACTTCGCAAGCGATCTGATGAAATACAGAGAGAGAGAACACGAATACGAATACGAATATTTTTATTGAGGGTAAAATGGATAAGCTTACAGCTTTTTTACACCATGCCCTCAAGAACAACAACAGTAACAAACTATAAAAAAACATATACATAATACACGAAAAGGAAATAATGAACAAGCTATAACGACGAAACATGATTAACATAAATACTACCTATTAACAAGGGTTAGGTCACAATTTAGGAATCATGTACATTCGGAGAAAAAGAGAAGAAGAAACGAAAATAAGCATGTGCGCACATGTGACTGTTGACACTGTAACTGATGTGTGGGCAGGGTGGTGTGACTGTTGACACTGTGTTGACACTGTAACTGATTTGTGGGCAGTGGTGTGACTGATGACACTGTAACTGATGTGTGGGCAGTGGTGTGACTGTTGACACTGTAACTGATGTGTGGGCAGTGGTGTGACTGTTGACACTGTAAACTGATGTGTGGGCAGGGTGGTGTGACTGTTGGACACTGTAACTGAATGTATGGGCTGTGGTGTGACCGTTGACCACGGTAACTGATCTGTGGGCAGGGAGGATGTGACTGTTGACTCGGGAACTGATGTGTGGCAGTGGTGTGGAATGTTACCACTGTAACAGATGTGTGGGGCATTGGTGTGGACTGTGGACACTGTATGATGTGTGGGGATTGGTGAGCTGTGCGACACTGTAAACAGATGGTGGGCAAAAGGTGGGACTTGGACACTTGTAACAGATGTGTAGGTAGGGTGGTGTGTCTGTTGACACTGTAACAGATGTGTAGTAGGGTGGTGTGATGTTGACACTGTACTGAAGGTGTGGGTAATTGGTGTGATGTTGACACTGTACAGATGTGAGGGCAAAGGTGTGACTGTTGACACTGTAACAGATGTGTAGTAGGTGGTGGGACTTATTGACCACTGTAACAGAGGTGTAGGTAGGGTGGTGTGACTGTTGACACTGTAACTGATTGTGTGGGCAGGTGGTGTTGACTGCTGTACTGAGATAAACGCAGGGTGTCGTCAACAGAACGTCTTTCTCACCGGCATATTTATGTTTAGACTTCACGTCCTACGTAAACGCCACCTTGATAACATGCCATCTATTACACCATGGGGTCCCGCTACAGACAGGACTGACAGCTGATGACGTGCATGGGACACAAGGAAGACTGCCGCCACAAAGAACAGAAGGGCCTCTGCAATCACCACGCTATGTTCTCGTCTCACAATAAATGACGGAAGCATCCTATTGCAATGTCGTGAGTTACACGCTAGGTCAGAGAGCGGACTGTTTTAAGAGGTAGACTTTGTGCGGAGGGACTTCTCATCGTATAAGAAGAATACTAATGTAAATCGAAACGCACTTTGCTGTAAATGGATCATGAACAGACATTCTGCCAACAAGTACTCTTGGAGCCTATGAAAAGTTCTGTCTTCTGGATTAAATAACAGCAGAGGCATATGCTGTTTGAGTGAGTGTGTGTAAATGTTCCTGTATTTTAAACAAACACACAAATTACAGCAAATACACTTGAAAAAAGTCTGAAAACGAGCCATGAAAAAACAATAACACAAGAGGAAAACGAAAAAAAACGAAAAAAAATACATTACGTATTGATTCCAATTGTGCACACACTAGAACACTATTGTTGTAAACGTGCAAAAATGACAGATAAACTGCTAATTGATTCCAATTGGCGCACACACTTGAACATGATGTTACATCAGTCAAAAATACTGGGGAACGCCAGCTACAAGATGGTTGAGATAAATACGAGCTTTTTCTCCTCTCCTGAAATGATCACCAGTCCGAAACCTGGCGAGCTTGACCGCGCCCCAGCTTTGATCTACAGAATGGAGAATATGTGCATAAGCTGATGATTAACATGCTCTACAGAATGGAGAATAGCGCCCCCCGGGGGGGGATGGGCCCCGGGGGAGAGATGATTAACATGATCTACAGAATGGGAGAATATGCGGCATGAGAGGATGATTATGCATGATTGGAAGGAGTTAAACTAACTGCTAACTCTGATGTCTTCCTTGCGAATCCATGAGTACTATTTACCACTCAATGCCCCAACTCAGCACAATTACTTGTCCTCTTCGATTTTAAGGGGAGTAAATTATTTTTCTTTTTCTGAAATAGTCTCACATACGCGTATACTCGTAATTACAGATATTGAATAATCTTTTGTTTCTTCTTTTCTCTTTCATAAAACGTTTTTCCACCATTGTTTAGTTTATTACATTTTTAAACCCAATTTATTAAAGTGCCCTCTATTCTCTCTCTATCTCTCTCTCTTCTCTCTCTCTCTCTCTCTCTCTCTCTCTCTCTTTTACACTTTAATATCATTGTTCTAATCTTGCTGATGTACTTATGTCGCATACGTCACACACACATACACACACACACACCACACACACACACACACCACACACACACACCACACACACAGCGAGAGAGAGAGAGAGGGAGGAGGAGGATGAGGAGAGAGAGAGAGAGAGGGAGAGAGGAGGGGGAGAGAGAGAGAGGAGAGAGAGAGAGTTAGAGTTAGAGAGAATTAGGTAAGAGAGAGAGTCAGACACCTACACACAGACAGCACGACAGACAGACGGAGAAAACAGACGGACAGGATATACTTATTGTGTGTAGTTGTGTGTGTGTAGTGTGTATGTGTGTGTGTGTGTGTGTGGTGTGTACGTGTTGGTGCGGTGTTTGTAGTGCGTGTGTGAGTGTTGTGGGTGTGTGTGTGTGTGTGTGTGGGTGTGTGTGTGTGTGTGTGCGGGTGTGTGTGTGTGTGTGTGTGTGATTTTTAATGCACTCAGTATACAACACAGTGACACAGCAACATTTGATTGCAAATTATACAACAAAGGTGACAACGGCAACATTTGCGTTTCTTATACACAATGTGACACATCAATATGAATAGATTAATCATGTCTAAAAAAGCTGTCACGTGTTGGATGACTATATAGGATTTAGATAGTCTGTCTAACTGCATCACAAGGCTGAATTGGTACGTAGTCCAGTCCACTCCACGTGGTCTGTCTCTTGCACACAGTGTCATGTGAAGAGATGTGGAGGAGAAAGATGGCACTCATAGTTTCAACTATTCCTGCTGCACCAGTCCTTAAACCTGACACAGTCGGCATGTCACCAAATCCTCAATGTTTGTGACCTTCATGTTGTTCTTTGCCTGAAAACAGCCGAGTTAAGGCCCCGACAAAAATGTGTGTGTTTTCGATGAGCTCTAAGAGGGGTGTGGCCGTGAGTCTATCCATCCTCAACGTTCTTCTTACAGCCACGCTCATGATGGCGAGAAGGCAATACAAATAAGTAAACACAAATTGTCCAATAGACAAACAAGAAAACATAAAATAACTAAAGTTAAAAACAAAGCATTACTAAGCAACACACAACCCTGTTTGCAGGAATGCATACAATTTGGAATTAACAGGAATGTGTTAACTAATTGACATATTCGGCTCACAAAAACAATAGATTATTTCTTCTGATGTCATCTACGTGGCATTGATATCATCAGTCGTTTTGGTTCAAATTGAGACAATAAAAGGTTGCTTCTGACTGCTTCATTTTTTTAATGCTGGTCGGTTGTAAACATCTGTAGGAATGGCGTTTCATCCTGAAATGTTAGCGATGGTGACCATACGCATAATAATATTTAACTTGTTCGTCGCCTCAACACATAGGGCACAACGTATTCGTTTCATCTGTTTTTATGAGTTGGTCATACACGCTATATTAGAATCACATGTCAGTCTTTGTTAAGCACATATTATAAACCTGTTCATTTTATAGATCTGCCATAGTTCTGCTGAGTTGATTGTATTTCATACTGTCTGTAACAATATATATGTCACCATCGCGGTATTATTATCCGAATATATTACTCATCTACAGCATATCACGCGTTGCATAAGCCTACCAAAAGAAAACCAAGAACCAACAACAAACAATTTCAACAACCCATCCCCATGCTCCCACTTCATACAAAAAAACACACACTTTAGGTACGCATACAATGACGGCCGTAACTAAAAATAAGCATTTCTGAATATTTGGTGGCCAAAGTGGCGGGCAGCGTCTATACAGTCATCCATTTAGTGTATTGTGAGAGAGAGAGTGAGAGTGGAGAGAGGGAGTAGAGAGGAGTGAGAGGGAGATGTATGAGAGAGAACGAAAGAAAGAAGAGAGGAGAGAGAGTGAGAGAGAGTGAGAGTTGCGCCATTGAAAACAAAAGCGAACATAAAGTGAACAAAACTAAGCGTTTTCACTCAGGCGGATGCATTGTCTACCATTATAATCAATATAAGGAAAGTGATGATACTGCCTAAGAAAGGACCAGAGTATGAAAAAAAACAACTTTTTAAACACACAAATATTACTACAGGAAATATCACACACTACACTCACCACACACACACACACACACACTCACACACCACACAACATACCTCACGCACGCACGTACGCAACTACGCACGCACGCTCGCACGCAGAACGCACGCACGCAGCACGCACGCACACACGCAAACACACACACCACACTCACCCCACACTATCACACAACACACACACCACACACGCACCGCATTGTTATGGGCTGAAATTAAACCCAAACCATGTTCGTAAATCATTGTTGATTCTTCACGCACATGCTGTAAAATCAATTGAATCCGTGCGTAAATGTCAAGACAGTGCTGTAGGCGAACAAATACGAATGATTTATTGTAATTTGCATTCCCCGGTATTATTTGACCGCATTTCTTATGTTCAAGTCTGAACGTAAAGACTGGCCTGCCTCTCTGCAAGGATTAAACACAGATTGGTCATATCTCATAAAACGTCAGTGTTATCTTCTTTCAATGTATATACACATACTGTGCACATGGAAATTCTCAGGAAAGAAAGAATATCTCTAGCATCAGATATACGTTAATTATGCATTCTATGATACAATATTCTGAAAGAGATTAACACATTTCAAGTCGGATTCGGTGCTGCTTAACGTTCTGAACAATAAAGATGCTTGCTGATTGCTGCTGCTGTACTTCTACTACTACTGCTACATTCTATACTTCTACCACTACTACTACTTACTACTACTACTAACTACTATACCATACTACTATACTACCAACTACAACATAGCTAAGGTACACCAAAAACAAGACACAAAACAAGATCAACAAACAACAACAACCACAACAAAAAAATATACTACTACTGCACATACATACACTACTGATACTACTGTTGCTGCTGCTGCTGCTGCCTGTGATGCTCGCTGCTTCTCAATGCCGCTGGTACTACTTTTCGACGATATCTCCATTAAACTTTGAGCGTCTTAGAAAATGATAGTAAATTGATAACGAAAACTTGAAAAATAAAAGTGGGGGGCGTGTGCATTCTCTCTCTCTCTCTCTCTCTCTCACTCTCTCTCTTCTCTCTCTCTCTCTCTCTCTCTCTCACGCTGTGACTCGACTCCGTCACTGTCTCCAGCAACAAACCAGCCTTTGACAGACAGCAGGAACTGACTCCACCCCTGTCATAGGTAATACCACCAGCAGTCTTGACCGACAGCTCAATCAAACTTTCCAAAAGTCAGGATCCGTCTTCCCCCGAAAGGCAAACTTGTCAACTTCATTGGGGGGATTCCTAACCTCCAGGGATATTGACCGAAGAGACTGGACACGGAACGGGTCACATGGTACGCACAATGCCTGGGAAATGGTGACTGACGTCACTGCATGCCCTCAGAGATTGTGCAGTACGAGAGGATGTTGCACGGGTAGGAATTGCATGTGGGGGAAACGACCTTCACAGTACATACTCTGTAGACACGCATCAGCAGGACTTTTGGTAGCTTCTGGGACAGGTGAAAAGTGTTATTCCTGTGCAAATTTGCTGTCTCTGCTTACTTCCTAGAAAACCTATTCCTTGAAATTCATTAATTTGATGAATAAGGAACTGCCTGTGCTATGTGCAGAACAAAGTGCATTGTTTTTGGTTGAAAACAAATTTCGTTGATCAAAATCTTTGGATCGTTCAAATGCTATTTCACATCGGATAGTATTCACCTGTCTGACAGTGTTGTCGCTCTGGGTAACAGGCAAACATTCAGTTTTGGGCACTCCGTGTGAACGGCCTCCACGAATACGGGTAATGGGGCAAACCTGAGCTATGTCAGGATCGCCCCATTGCAACAACTGTAAACAGATCTCAGTCTTCAAATTAAAAGAAAACCAGGTATGCAGCCTGTCCCTACTGAGTTTCGTCGGAGTGTGCAATGACCATGTACGCCCAGTCAGTAGGAAATAGTCCTGATTCTTATTCTACAAAATTTACCCAGAGACGTTAACGTAGCCTCAAACAGTCACTTGGACAATTGCTCCTGATAGTGTCCACCAGAAATCCTGGTTGTTCTTCAATTGAACCTTTTCAACTGGCCGATGCCACCCATGCCGTTCTTTAACAGACTCCCATGACATCATTGCGATGTTTCCCCCCTTGGGCCTTTGCTCCACTTCCCGCCTCTGCCTTTCAATCCTGGACACAAAATGCATCATTATCTGCCCTCTCCCCCATGCCTAACAGAAATTCCGAACATATCCGGGAATTCAGATTAACAGCTTGCGGTCTCGCCTTCCCATGTGGCAGGCACGAAGCCCTTGACTACCCTTCCCCCCCCCCCCCCACGCCAAATTTACCATCCCCTGCCTCTCAGCTCCACTACCCTCCCTTCCCCCCTCACCCCAGCCGTGTTTCTTTCCCTCCTGCTTGCCCGTCCTCACTTCACTTCCCATTGACGCACTTGCCTCCTCCGTCCCCCCTCCCAACCGGTGAAGTCTTGTTCCCCCCCTCCGGCCCCCCCCCACACTTCTCCCGGTATTGCTTAGTTACTGTGGTGACTGTTCCTATTGTGTCCCGGACAGATGAAAGCGACATTTATGTGGTTGGCCATTATTTCCCTGAATATTGTTATCATACATCTTGAAATGTTTTTTATCCTTTGGACTGAACTTTCATTGCCTGCTTTTCGGATTTTTGTGTGTTCTGGGATATTTTATGATTGTGAGTTTATATTTTCATTGTTGTTGTAACAGTATTGCTGTTTTTATATTTTAATTGTTGTTGCGAACAGATATCTATTTTGTTTTATGCTAAGGGACTTTACCTAGATTTAATCCAATGGACATTGTAATTGTAATTAAACTGATGCTGGATTACGATTGGTCACTAAATGTTTATATTTGCAAATATGGTTCATGTGTCTGTTTTCTTCTAAACGAATCCCCTTTCTATTCAGCTGCTTGTCTTAGTGAAACTCGCCTTGACTACGTTTCAATGATACAGTTTATCAATATCTAACTATAACTTTGTCCGACGCGATGCCATCACTCTGGTGAAACAGGACTTGAACTATATATTCATCAACGCATCGCTCATGTACAAAAAGCTGGCGTGACCTGGAACCTGATAAGGTTGATGCATGTGGCTGCAGGTTAAAAACCCTCCACTTCAGCATCTTTCAAGTCGAGATATGTGTACAGAATCCGCTGCACTTCCTTGGTATGACTACTTTGTACACATGAGGGATGATGTAATATATGAGCTATCCAAATGTCATTCTTCTCGGTGATTTTAAACATTGATCTGTTAAACGGCTGTGCATGGGATGCGACACCACCTCTTTGGCTTGCATCAGCATATTCTTAATCCAACTTAGAATCGCAAAAGGACATCTTCTACATTGTGGATCATATCTACACGAATCAAAAGCATGGTATCTACATAACAGTGGGCAACAAAAGCATAAGCGACCAATGTCTATTTTGTGCACGTGGTCTGGTATCTTCCAAGAACAGAATAAGGGCCACACCAACCATTCAATATCGCTGCTTCAAATTTCAGTAAGGATTGAATTTTTCTCGACTTAAGTTTGCTCCCTTTCTTAGTGTATCATTTACACATATCCAAATGAAGCGTATAATACATGGTATATATCTTTTCTCCAATCGCTTGATAAAACATGCCCCATTAGAAGAAAAAGGGTAAAACACTGGAGTACATTACCAGCTGGCTGACAAAAGACATTATTATAGAAATGGACTAAGTGGGATGCATTAAAACGCAAAAAAAAGTAGATGAATATAAAAAAAGAGAAAAACAGAGTATCAGATTAGTAGAAAATCAAAAAATCTGAGATTTTAGGAAATGATAAACGCAGAACGGGATTCAGATCATTATGGGGTGCTGTTAATGAAATAACTGACAAGTCGAGAAAGGAAATCAGATTAAATACTGCGGACTATGTGGTCTGCTAACATTCACAATCATTCCTTCAGGTAACTGAATCAGTACAACGGCTGCCAGTCACCCAATGTCACACTTTTTAAATCGGTATGAAAATCAGCTGTTCTTCAATCGTTTTGTCAAAAACGATTAAATACTAGAGGATTCATTTATCATCCCTTACTTGTATTAATGAAGTTGTTCCTTAATTTCAATACTTAAAAATAAAAAGCAAATGGTCCAGATAATTAATGCTTCTATACTTAAGCTTGCTCTACTCTTACATTGTGTACCCTTACGTATGTTTATTAATTTGTGTATTGATCAGAAATGTCTTCCATGTGGTCTAAAGGCAGCAAAAGTGGTTCCATACAATCAAGAGATCACTGATTAAACAATTTTAGGACCAATATCTCTTTTATCCGTTGTATGAAAAACTATAGAGAAGCATGTTCACAAACATAACTAAAACTTATGGAAAACATGACAAACTGTTCCACCATTTCAGTTGGCTTTCGTCAATATCACTCATTGCACACGCCTTAACACGCCTCTGTGATACATGGCTATCAGCCTTCAACGAAAGAAAACTCACTGGAACTGTTTTCTCGATTTAAGAAAGCGTTTGATCTTGTAGACAAAATATTATTTTTTTTAATAAAAAGGACTGCATATGTTCAAAATCGGCAGTAGTCAACCTTCTTTCAGTATATCTTGAAAGCAGGTCCTGGTGTTTACTGAAAATCGAGTAATTATTCTCTGAAGGAATAGTGAGCTGGTGGCGTTCCACAAGGTCTGTCTTGGGACCTTTTCTTTGTATTTTTGAAATGACCTACCGATGAAATATCTACAATGTGGTAACTGTGATCTGTTCGGGACGATAGTCTCTTCACTGTAGTGATACAAAACTTCATGTTGTTCAGAATTTGTTACAACAAAGTTCATGATGTCTTAGAATGGTGCAACCAAAAACCGAATGGTCCTTAATCGCACAAAAAAAAATGTTTGGTCCTCGCATCGAGACAGAAACATCAACGGACAGGCATCTTTGTTGAGCCTAAAATGAGTGAAACTTGATCGAGGGGTTACGAAACACCGTGTCTTAGGCGTGTTCTTTGATGAGAACTTTAAATGGCATCACTTTATAATCTGTTTGCAAACATTGCTCGCATTTGTTTTTTACTCATAAAATCAGTTATTATGTTGAACCACATATCCGGAAATTATTTTTTGAGCCCATTGCCTTTCTCACATAATATGCGGTCCACTGTCTGGAGTGGTGCCGGTGAAAATCACATAAAAAAGAGCAACTCTATGCATAGAGGGGAATTAGTGATTTTTCCGACAAGTCACTATCAACTGGGCAAATTCGCAAAACTATTGATGTCTACCAATGCAGAGCAAACTGACTATTTTAAGGCTGTACTATGTTTGAAGTCCATGCAAACATGCACCAAATTCTTTCTGAGTTTTATCCAAATGGCATCAACGCGATTTGATTCAAATTAATTAACATTCTACCAGTGCGCATTTGATTTGTTCAAATCTAGTTTTTGCATTTTTTGGTTCCATTGTGTGGATACTCTCTTCTCCGTCTGCCATAACATGTCTTCACTGCGTCCTCAAATCAGCAGTACTAACATTTACTTGAAAAAATAAATCTAACTGTGATCATAGTCTCAACGCCTACTTTTTATGCTTGCCTCTAGTTATCTAATGAAAAATGTGTGTGTGTGTGTGATGTGTGTGTGTGTGTGTGTGTGTGTGTGTGTGTTGTGTGTGTTTATAGTGTGGTGGATGTGGGTAATGCGCATGCGTGGTGTATGTGTGGGCGCGTGCATGCATAGTGAGCGCGGAGCGTAGTGTTGACTGTTTTTGTGTAATTTTGTAATGGATTTTTTTTTTTTTTTTTTAAATAATTATTATTCTTATTACTATTGTTATTGTTAATATTAAATGTTGCTATATATATATATAATATATATATATATAATATATTTTTTTTTTTTTTTTTTTTTCATTGTTTCTGTCATTATTAATATGTGCAGTTTGTTTAGTTGAATGTTGTAGAATAGCAAGGACAGATTGGAAGAATAGGCACTGCCTAAAATCTCTATCCTTGAGTAATAAAGTTTTTGAGTCTTGAGTCTTGAGTCTCTCTCCCCCCTGATTTTTTTCCCTGCTGATCACTGAAGTTGCTAACCAAGTTACACAACATGGGAAACATGGATTTCAGTTTTTGCCGGGTTTACCAGAAATATTTTTGTTGTTGTTTGCTGATGACATTTGCTTGATCTCGTCAACTCCTGCTGGACTTCAAAACCAGATTAATTATTTAGAAAAATGTTTTAACCTCTCTGGGGCTAAAAGTGAACTTAAGTAAAACTAAAGTTATGATTTTTAGGAAAGGGGGACATTTAGCGAAATCGGAAAAGGGTTTCATCAGGGAAAAGATATTGACATTGTAAATAGTTATAAATATCTATTCACTCTGACCACTAAATTGTCGTTTGATGTTGCACTTGAGGAATTTGTTGGTAGAGCAAAAACAAGATTGTTGAGATTTTGAAGACAATGTGGAGCCTGGGAAATATGGATATACAAGTCTTTTTCAGATTATTTGATGCACAAGTTAAACCAATGCTTTTGTATGCTGCTGAAATCTGGGGCCTTTCTCGCTTTCATACTGTAGAGTTACCACATTTGTTTGCATGCAAGCGCTTTTTGAACGTAAGTCCTAAAACCCCGAACATTATGGTGTACGGTGAATTAGGCAGGTACCCTTTATATATTGATAGTGCCATGAAAGCAATGCGTTATTGGTTTAAACTGCAAAAGTTACCAATTGAAAGAATACCAAAACAAGCATACGAAATGGAAAACTCAAAAATGTTGCAATCCACAAGACATTCTAATATACATTCAAACTGGGCAAAGTCTATACAAATTGTCTTGATTCACATGGTTTTTCTTTTGCCTGGCTTAACGGTGGAGTTGGTCACGAAAAGCTGTTTCTGCAGGAACTAAAACAACGAATGATTGATTGCTGTCAGCAAGAGTGGAACACCAAACTGTCAAATATGACAAGTATTCTACTTATCGTTTGTTTAAATCATTACTACAGCCTGAAAAGTATTTTGCAGATATCATAAAGTTTCGACGACAGATACAAACATAACTCAAAAAGCTGCCCTTTTTGTGTCAAAACTGAAGATGACATACACTTTTTGCTGGAATGTCCATCATATCAAGATTTAAAAAATAAGTATATCATCAAATATGAAACAAATGTATACGGACCATTGTTGAAGTGTTTGCTGCAAAACGGGAAAAGGGACGTAATTCGCTCTGTTGCGATGTATATCTTCTATGCCTTGAAGAAAAGAGAAGAATTGTTACTGGGAGAGAACATTAGGAGTACCATATTTTTCTAAATGTATCTGTTTTATCTTGTTTCGTGGTCGGTACGTCTTGTGTATACTTAGGGATCATGATGAAAAATGTGTGTGTGTGTGTGTGTGTGTGTGTGTGTGTGTGTGTGTGTGTGTGTGTGGTGTGGTGTGTGTGTGTGTGTGTGTGTGTGTGTGTGTGTGTGTGTATGCGTGAGTATGAGTGTGTGTGTGTGTGTGTGTGTGTGTGTGTGTGTGTGTGTGTGTGTGTGTGTGTGTGTGTGCTTGTGTACGCGCGCGCGCGCGCGCGCGTGTGTGTGTGTGTGTGGTGTGTATGTGTGGTGTGGTGTGTGGCGCGCGCGCGCGCGCGCGTGTGTGTGTGTGTGTGTGTGGTGTTGGTGTGTGTGTGTGTGGTTTGCGCGCGCGCAATTGTAAGTGCGAGTAATACTGTATGTGCGGGCTGTGCGAGTCTGGAGAGTGCTACATACGGGTGTGATTTGTATGTACTTTCGTATTCTCAATTTACGATTATACAGTTGGTGTGAGCAAGTTTTGTAAATGAGCGTGATCAGTAGAAATGTTACAGCGTCAGTGTGTGTGATTTCATTTTTGTTTCTTGACCTCATTGCAGATAGGTCGGTGGCCTTTGCAATAAAAATTTTCCGAGTTCCGAGTTCTCTCTCTCTCTCTCTCTCTCTCTCTCTCTCTCTCTCTCTCTCTCTCTCTCTCTCTGAATGTCCATCAAAGATATACACTGTCGCACAATTTGTGGGGATGCGTGGCGATAGTGGTGTGATGTGGTGTACACCCACAAACGTTCTCCTCTCAGCTTGGAGACACCCACAAGCAATGGATAAATGTTAAAATAAATTTATTGGTATGAAATTAAGGACGTGGATGATTGATGTGTTTGTGATATAATTATGATGATGGGAATGAATGTGCAAACGAATACAAGTTGTTACAATACAAAACGAGACAATAAATGAATATAACTACTTTCATTCACTCTTTCTCTCGCGCGTTCACTCGCCACGTACAAAACTTTGAGAGTCTACATGCGTGTGTGTTGTCGTAGTGGAGGTGTAAACAAAAAAAACAAAGTTCACTTAACTGTCGATTCGTCGAGTACCGTTGCTACGACGCTTCAAAACTAATGACGATAGCAGCTTTCCGTTTCAAGCCTGTCTCCTCTCGTAGCTTCTTAACGTTTTCGCTACACGGTTCGCAGATGTCTTTTCGATGTAAACAATAAAAAAAGTCACTGTTGTTTTACATCAACGCACCTTCGTTCAATATCACTACTATTTACACCAGCACACCGTCCGAAGAAAACAGCTGATCGCATCGACGCACTGTCTATGCATATCACAGTTTCGTAAACGAACGTGAAATATTAAAATTAACTACTCGCTTGTGGCGACTTGTTCCATATAGAAAGTTCCTGCTGCTTGGATAAATAATAACTAAGGTTTTCCAACAGTCGCACCGTCCTTAATACAAATAATCCACGCTGAGAGTGATGTCCAGTTAAGACGAGACGAAATGACGACGTTAGTTCAATTGTTGATGGAGATACATTCATGTAGTTCCAGGCCAAAGGAAGACCCCGAGAAGCAAGAATAAAGCTGAGCCTGCACACACCCAATTTTACACCCCTTTTGAGTTACCATGAAAAATCATATATGAACAGATCTGTATCCACACCCACACGCATTTTACAATAACAATACAGCCCTACTGTGGCTTCTCCGTCGCTCTCTCTAGCACCTAAAAGAGAAATGGAAAAATAATATGAACCGATGAGGTCGAACGGCAGGCCTAGGCAGGCAGTCTCTCGCCTTTCTAACCCCCAAAAGCCTGCAAACGACAACCAAACAAATGTAAACGAGCCACGGTCATGTCCACGTCAACCTGCACATCAACTACCAAGTTAAATAAACTCTAAAACTGCTATTTACCTCAGACGGCTCAATACAGGCGTCCACAGTCTACGATAGTCGAAGTCCCTGTGATTCTCCAACCGACAACTGCATCACTTGGTTACTTGTACACAAGTTTGGCATTGTCCAATGGAGAAGCAGGTTTCTATCTTCTGCTCAAGATTCCCAGGCAACCAATAGAACCAACCCAACATGCTAATGGCGGTGACGAAATCGCGCTTGCAATTGGAACATGACGTCAAAGTCGAATGGCGACATCACAGATATTCTAAA
>CM031606.1:4308480-4315980 GCA_018398815.1 Conus ventricosus
TTTTTTAAAAACCCCAAAAAACAATCTCAAAGTATGAATAAAAATAAGGCGATTTTATGACAATGTTATGTTTCACAAAACCGTAATTATAGTATATACAAATAAAGAATTCAATTTCCGGAATAAACAGAAAACAGCTTACTTAAACAGGGTAAATATGAAATCCAAGGAATGTATTTTTCCAAAAATTAATTTGCAACTGCTATCATTTGGAATTTAGAAAACAAAATGAAGTTTAATGCAAAACTGTTTCCCTTAAGAAAGGAAATAAACACAATAAAGTTTTCTGAAAATAAATTCTTTATAAAGTTTTAGTTCTCAAATGTTCTTGTTGTCAGTCTTTCTTTCTTACTTAATTTCAAACGAATTTACAAAACAAATGTACCGCCTTATACAAAAAATGAATATAAATTTACAAAACAAATGGAATCACAAACAATTAAAAAGAGGGGAAGAACACAAAACTAGCGGAAATCCTACCTAAAAGATGAAAATGTTGAAAAGAAAACTAGATAGGAGCTTATTGAGGAGAAGGTTTAAGGATTTTGAAAAAGGGGGTGAAAAGGAAATGAAAGGATACACAGGACCGGAATAGTGAGCAGAAATCAAGAAAAGCAAAAGAAGCCCACAGACAGCACCCTAGTGGTCACTGTCTCCCGTGAAACTGGAGACGGGAAAAACAAATCACTGCACAATATACACACACTACAGTAATAATAATACAAAATACTAAACATCAATCAATAAATGCACATTCACCCAACTCAAAGAAAATCTCGCACCACACCCAGAAAAAAAGATGATCAAAAGATAAGATGTTTATTTGGGTTGAGCGGTAATCAACTCCACCACCTACACTATTAGCGTGACGGAGGAGAAGTTGATCCCACACTCTGAGGGGCAAGGGGGGAAAAAATCAAAATGAAACAATAGGAAAGCGAAAGAAATAGATATTTACGAGAAGGGGAAAAGACTATTGACTCCCAACGCCATGTCCCCCTGCTAAACGCAGGAGAGGTTGGGGCTATCAGTCCTGGGAAAGGGGACAAAATCTCTAATACTCTAGGGGAAGGAAAACGACTCCTCAACGCCCTGCCCCTTGCTGCCAGGTTCGAGCAAGAGGAGGTTGAGGCTATCGGTCCTGAGGTGGGGAAGGGTCAAAAGAAATCCTACCAAAAAAAAAACCTTAACGGAGTAGAGCAAACAAAAGAAATCTCAACCACCTTAAACACACATGAAATAGAAAAAAAACAACAACAAAATGCAAATATTATACACAATAAATAATTAAACTTTCTTCTTTTTTTTTTCTTTCCCTCAAACCCTTGAGGGCACAAAATAGAAATTCCGAGGTTACAAATAGAAACCTTTCCTTTTTTCTTTCTTCTCAAACCTTGAGGGTACAAATAGAAATCTTTCTTTTTTTTTTTTTTTTTTCCGGAGAAACAAACGGCAGCTACGCCGGTGAAGCTGGAATCGGGGTCACACTGTCACACTGTCACTCTTGCATACCCGCATTCATGACAGCATTTACTCCATACGCACACGCAATCTTTCCAATCACCCAAAAGGAGCACTACCGAATGTTTTTCTTCTCCCCCTCTCCTTCAGGGAAAAACACTTTACTAATCACATCATCCACTTGTAAACAGATTTTACCTCTGTATCTCTCTCCACACTGAGAGACAAATAAATCTGCACACATGTATTCTCCTCACGCGGGAGACAAATCAATCTTCCCATGTATCTCTCTTTACATGAGAGAAAAAAACAGTCTTCCCATGTATCTCTCCTCACACTGAGAGATAAAATAATCTAGTTCCGTTCTTAAAGCCGTGGCCTTCACTTCCGTTATCCAAAAATCCGGACCAGGAGAATACATAACTCCCGTAATCATGAGGACTGCCGCCCCAAGTAAAAACTTTTCCGCTTTTTCAATTCCTGTCTCTTCTTGAGACAAATTGCCCCCTCGAACCCTTTCCCTTTTTCCCGGGTTTAAAAGGGGGGGGAAAAAAAAAAATTTTTTTGGGGGGGGAAAAAAAAAAAAAAAAAAAAAAGGGAAAAAAAATTTTTTGGGAAAGGGAAAAAGGGGAACCCCTAAAAAAAAAAAAAAAAAATTTTTTAAAAAAAAAAAAAAAAAAAACCCCCAAAAAACAAAATTAGAAAAAAAAAAAAAACCGGAAAAGGAAAAAAAAAAAACCCTTTTTTTTTTTTTCCCCCCCCCCTTTTTTTTTTTTCCCCCCCCTTTTTTTTTAAAAACCCCCTTTTTAAAAAATTTTTTTTTTTTTTTTTTAAAAAAAAAAAAAAAACCCCGGGGAAAAAAGGGGGGGGCCCCAACATTTTTTTTTCCCCAAAAAGGTTTTTTTCCCCCTTTTAAAAGTTTTTAAAAAAACCCCCAAAAATTTTTTTTTTTTCCCCCCCTTTTTTAAAAACAAAAAAACCAAAAAAAATTTAAAAAAAAAAAAAAATTTTTTTTTAAAAAAACCCTTTTTTTCCCCGGGGGACTTTAAACCAAACTTTAAAAATTTAAAAAAGTAAAAAAATTTTTTTTTTCCCCCAAAAAAAAAATTTTTTTTTAAAAAAAAAGGGGGTTCAAAAAAAAAAAACCCCCAAAAAAAAAAAGGTAACCTTAAAAATTTTTTAAAAAATTTTTTTCCCCAAAAAAAAATTTTTTAAGGCAAAAAAAAAAAAAAACCCCCCCCCCTTTTAAAAATTTTTTTAAAAAAAATTTTTTCCCCCCAAAAAAATTTTTTTTGGGGGTTTGGGGAATTTTCCCCCCCCCAAAAACCCTTTTAAACCCCAAAAAAAAAAAAAGGGGAAAAAAGGAAAAATTTTTCCCCCAAAAAAGGGGGGAAAAAAAAAAGGGAAAATTTTGTTTTAAACCACCCCCAAAAAAAAAAAAAAAAAAAATTTTTTTTTTAAAACCCCCCAAAAAAAAAAAACCCAAAAAAAACCATTTTTTTTTTCCCCCCCCCTTTTAAAAAAAAAATTTTTGGGCCCCCCCCTTTTAAAAAACCAAAAAAAATTTTTTTTTGGGGGGGAAAAAAAAAAATTTAACCCCCCAAAAATTTCCCCCAAAAAAACCCCAAAAGGGGGGAAAAAAAAAATAAAAAAAAAAAAAAAAAAAAAGGGGAAAAAAAAAAGGGGGAAAATTTTTTTTCCCGGAAAAAAAAAAAACCCCCCAAAAAATTTTAAAAAGTTTTTCCAAAAAAGAAAAAAAACCAAAAAAAATTTAAAAATTAAAAAAAAAAACCGGGGGGAAATTTTAAATTTTGGAACCCCCAAACCCAAAAAACACGACCCCCCAAAAAAAAAAAAAAAAAAAAACCCCCCCCAAAACCCCCCCAAATTCCTTTTTTCCCCCAAAAAAAAAAATTTTAAAATTTTTTTTTTTTCCCCTTTTTTTTTTTTTTTTTTTCCTTTTTTTTTTAAAAAAAAAAAATTTTAAAAAAAAAATTTTAAAAATTTAAAAAAAAACCCCCCCCCCCAAAAAAAAAAAAAACAGCCCAAAAAATTTTAAAAAAAAAAGGGGGGGGGTTTTTTTTTTTTTAAACCCAAAAAAAAAAAATTTAAAAAAAAATTTTCCCCCCCGGGGAAAAAAATAAAAAGGGGGAAAAAAAAAAAATTAAAAAAAAAAACCCAAAAAAAAAAATTTTAAAAAAACCAAAAACAAAAAAAAAAAAAAAAAAAAAAAAAATAATTTTAAAAAAAAAAAAAAAAAAAAAAAAACAAAAAAAAAAAAAAACACCCGGGAAAAAAAAAAAAAAAAAAAAAAAATTTAAAAAAAAAAAAATTTTAAAAAAAAAAAAATTTTAAAAAAAAAAAAGGAAAAAACAAAAAAAAAAATTTAAAAAAAACCCCAAAAAAACCCAAAAACCCTTTTTTTTAAAAACCCCCCAAAAAAACTTAAAAAAAAAAAAAAAAGAAAAATGAAAAAACCCAAAAAAAATAAAAAAAAAAAAACCAACCAAAAAAAAAATTTTTTTTAAAAAAAAATTTTTTTTATAGGAAAAAATTAAACCCCAAAAAAAAAACCCCCCTTTAAAATTTGGGCCCAAAAAAAAACCCCAAAAAGGGAAAAAAATTTTAAAAAACCCAAAAAAAAAAAACCCCCAAAAAAAAAAAAAACCCGGGGAAAAAGGGAAAAATTTTTTAAAAGGGAACTTTTGGAAAAATTAATTTGGGGGGAAACCCAAAACCAAAAAAGGGCCCCCGGGTGAAAAAAAAAGGGGGGGGAAAAAACCCAAAATTTCCCAAAAAAAAAAAAAAAAAAAAAAAAAATTAAAAATAAAAAAAGTTTTTAAAAAAAAAATTAAAAACCCAAAAAAAAAAAAAAAAACCCCCCCAAAAAAAAAAAAAAAAAAAACCCCCTTTTAAATTTAAAAAACCCCTCCCCCCAAAAAAAAAACCGCCGGGTTTTAAGAATTAAACCAAATTTAAAAAAAAACCCCTTTTTGCCCTTTTTTTTAAAAGGTTAAAAAACAAAAAAAAAAACCTTTTTTTGAAAAAGGGGGAAAAAAAAAAAAAAAATTCCCCCCCCAAAAAAAAAAAAAAAGGGAAAAAAAAAACCCCCATTTCCCCCCAAAAAAAACCAAAAATTTAAAACCCCCGCAAAAAAAAAACCCCTTAAAAACCCCTTAAACCCCAACAAAAAAAAAAACAGGCCAAAAAAAGGAAAAAACCCCCCCCAAAAAAGGAAAAACCCCCCCAAACCCCCCAAAAAAAAGGGGGCCAAGGGGAAAAAAAAAAAAACCCCCAAAAAAAAAATTTTTAAAAATTAAAAAAAAAAAAAAAAAAATTTAAAAACCCCCAAAAAAAAAATTTTTTGGGCCAAAAAAAAAAACCCCCAAAACCCCCAAAAACCCCCCCAAAAAAAAATTTAAAACCCCCAAAAAAAAACCCCCGGGGCAAAGGAAAAACAAAAAAACCAAAAAAATTTAAAAAAAAAAATTTTTTTTTTAAAACCCCCCCGGGGGGGCCCCCCAAAAAAAAAAAAAAAAAAATTCACTTTTAAAAACCAAAAAAAAAAAACCCTTTGGGGCCCCCTTTTTGTGTTTTTGTTTTGGGCCCAAAAATTTTTCCCCCCCAAAAAATTTTTTTTGGGGGGGTTTTTTTCCCCCCCTTGGCCCCCCCCCCTTTTTCCCCCCCCCCCCCAAAACCAAAGGGAAAAAACCCCAAAAAAAAAAAACCCCCTTTAAAAAACCCCCCAAACCCCCCAAAAAAAGGGAAAAAACCGGAAATTTTTCCCCCCGGGGGGGCCCTTTTCCCCCCAAAAATTTAAAAAATTAAACGGGGCCCCCCCCCAAAGGGGTTAAAAAAAAAAAAAAAAAGGGGGAAAAAAAAAAAAATTAAATTTTTTTCCCCCCCAAAAAAAAAAATTTAAAACCCCAAAAAAAAAAAATTAAAGGGAAAAGGGGAAAAAAAAACCCCCAAAAAAAAAGGGGCCCCCCTTTCCCCCCAAAAACCCAAAAATTTAAAAAAAAAAAAAATTTTTGGAAAAAAAAAAAAGGGCCGGCAAAATTTTTGGGGGGGGGAAAAAAAAAAACCCCCCCCCCCCCCCCCCAAAAAAAAAACCCCCAAAAAGGGGGGTTTTTTTCCCCTTTTTTTAAAAAATTTTTTTAAAAAAACTAAAAAACCCCCCAAAAAAACCCCCCCCCCCAAAAAAAAAAAAGGGCCCCCTTTTTTTTTTTTCCCAAAAATAAACCCCCCCTTTTAAAAAAACCCCCCCAAAAAAAAAATTTGGCCCAAAACCCCCCCAAAAAAGGGCCCCCCAAAAAAAAAAAAACCCAAAAACCCCCCAAAAAAAATTTTCCCCGGGAAAAAAAAAAAAACCCCCCCAAAAAAAAAAACCCCCCAAATTGGAAATTTGGGGGTTTTTTGGGAAAAAACCAAAAAAATTTGGGGGCCCAAAAAATTTTTTTTTAAAAACCCCCCTTTTTTAAAAACCTGGGAAAAAAAAAAAAAAAAAAAACCCCCCCCAAAAAAACCCCTTTTTTTAAAAAAAAAAAAGGGAAAAGGGTTTTAAAAAAAAAAAAAAAAAACCCGGTAAATTTTGGGTTTTCCCGTTCCCCCCTTTTTAAAAAAAAAAAAAAGGGAAAAAAAAAAAAAAATTTTTAAAAAAAAAATTTAAAAAAAAAACAAATTTTGTTTAAAAAAACCCCAAAAAAAAAAAAAAAAAAAACCCCCTTTTTTAATTTTAAACCTTAAAATTTTTTCCCCCCCCAAAAAAAAAAATTTTTTAAAAAAAAAGGGGAAAAAAAACCTGCCAAAAAACCAAAAATTTTCCCCCCAAAAAAACCCCCCCCGGGCCCCCCCCCAAAAAAAAAAAAAAAAACCCCCCCCAAAAAAAAAAATTTAAAAAAAAAAAAAAAAAAAAATAAAAAAAAAAAAAAAAAAATTTTTTGGGGGGGGAAAAAAAAGAAAAAAAAGGAAAAAAGAAAAGGGCCCCCCAACCCCAAAAAAAAAAATGGCCCCCCCCCAAAAAAAAAAACCCCAAAAATTTTTTCCCCCAAAAAAAAAATTTTTTGGGAAATTAAAAATTTTTTAAAAAAAAAAAAAAAACCCAGCAATTTTAAAAAACCCCCCAAAAAAAACCCCCCGGGGGGAAAAACCCCCCCCAATTAAACACAACGCGCTGATACAAGTGGAACCGATCACGTAGCTCGTGACCGTGTACCATGGTAACGATGACAGGACAGGAGGCTCAGATCTGACACGTCATGCAATGAAACAGCATTCAATAACGCTGCAGCTGAATATCAAGAAGCGTTACACAAAAGTGGCTACAACTACAAACTACAATATGACCCAGATAATGACATGAGCAGACACAAGAAGAACAGAAAAGAAAGATCATATGGTACAACCCCCATATGACGGAAGAGTGAAAACAAATATAGGGAAGAATTCTTTAGAATCCTAACATCATCATTCCCAAAAGAGCACAAATTATCCAAGATATTCAACAAAAACAGCATCAAATTATCATACTCATGTATGCCCAACCTTAAAAACATCATTGATTTCAACCAACAAAATGAAAAGCAGTACAGAGAAAACGAGGGTGATGAAAGGAAATCCTGCAACTGTATCAAGAAAGAAACAGTGCCCTCTGAGCAAACAAATGCTCTACAACACATGTGTACCAAGCCACTGTAACATCAGAGAACGCAGAAGAAACATATATAGGTATCACTGAAAACCAATTTAAAACTAGATAATGCAAACCACAAACAGTCATTTAACAAAGAAAGATACAAAAACCAAACAGAATTGAGTAAATACATCTGGAAGCTCAAAGAGAAAAGATAGAATACAATATATCCTGGAAAATCATAGAAAGAGCAGCACCATACAACAACATTTCAAAAAGATGTAACCTATGCTCAACAGAAAAGTACATAATACTATGCAAACCACAACTGGCAACTTTAAATACTAGGATAGAAATGGTTAACAACTGCAGGCACAAGTGGAAATTCCTATCAGTGAACAAGAACC
>CM031606.1:4320980-4348480 GCA_018398815.1 Conus ventricosus
TATATGTATATATATATATATATATATATATATATATATATATATTTGTTAAAAATATTATTAAAATGAAGTGCTAAAATTCAATGATGAATTTTAGCACTTCATTTTAATAATATTTTTAATAATATTTTTAACAAATGTTGCTCCCAAGGGGGTTGAGCTTTTTCAGATTTTTTAAGGACGTTTTTTATACTGTTTATGATATATATATATATATATATATATATATATATATATATATATATATATATATATATATATATATATATATATATATATATATATGAGAGAAGGTAAATATGTTTGTTAAAGACCACCCATCTTATTTTGCACAAAAACCCCCCTTTTCACATACAAATCACGTCCATCTCATGTCAATTTTGGACAAAATTAACACCTGTTTCTAAACAAAATTAACACGCAAAAACCTCTAAAAATTGACGTAATCAGTACATTAAAATGGGGGCTTACTTGCAAGATAAGATTTGGTGATTGTGAACAAACATATTTACCTTCTCTCCAGGGACATAAAAAATCTAATGGTTTTGCAAAAATAAGTTTAGCAAAAATAAATACTATTTTTTTGTTAACTCACTGTGTTTGGTGGGACAACTTGCAGCTCTTCACGAACAAACGATCTTTTAGGGGCAGGCTTTTTAGAAGAGAGAGTCTCTCTTAAATAATACATGGGAGGGGTTGTTTTCATGATTCTTTCAACTTCATATACATCTACGCTCCATATAGGGTCTGTGGCTCTAATTCTAACATCGCCCTCTGCCTCTCCAGGAGCATACAAGTATCTTACTTTTAGCCCAAACGGCAAGAGTTTTTGAGTCCCATGCACATCTTCAGTAATGCTTTTTTTTTTTAAATTTGATCGCGTTTACTGGTTTAAGGCCTGTTGCTTAAAATTCTTCATTGTTCATGGCACGTAAGACTGCTGGCAATCTCCTAACCCATTCTGTGTTACGCGTTCTGTCCATAATTTCTCTGTGATATTGATAGGTAAACAGACGTTCAGCTAGATTCTTATTAAAGTTTTCTACTAGGGCTTGTGATCGATGGTTGCCTGGGATCCCTCTCTTAACTGTAACATGATGTTTTAAAAACAGCTGGTTTACAGAACCTTTAAACTCTTTTCCATCATCAACCTGGATCATCCTTGGATACTTTAATGGGCCTCGCATGTATATTTGTTGTAAAGCCACAGCCACAGCAGTTGAGCTTTTATCCGTTAAAGGCTCAGCGTCTTTGTATCTTGAAGCCATGTCAACAACTGTCAGAGCATACTTAAACTTTTTTCTTCTAGCTTTGTCATGTGGAAGATACAGCAAGTCCATCTGGTGGTGTCATTTGGAACTGAGTTAACAAATCTAGGCCTTATTATTCTTTTTGGGGCAGGTAGATATATTTGCCAAATTGCCTGTTTTGAAAGCCAGTCTTTCGCATCTGATTCAGACACTCTAGCAGCTTTACTCAGTTTTTCAATAGCAGTCTTTCCTTTCCAATACCCTTTAGGAGAATAATATATTTTTTACTTCGCATTGTCCATATTTTAAATGTGTTTATTTTACACAAGAAAGTGAGCGACAAGATAGACTGAGGTCATGCCAACTGCAATAAAAACTATCTCTGCAGTCTTCTGTTCCTCAGATGGATCATAAAAGTCAGACAGTTCTGGCGGTGGCGATGTTAGAAACTTCTTTCCCGTCACTAAGTAATACTTCTTCTTCTTCTTCTTCTCGTTGCCTTCACACGCGAGACCGGTTCGTTCCAGAAATGCCGTGGTCTTCCGTAGGGACGCCACCGTGCCGTACAGCTTGTCCTCAACGAGGGTAGGCTCTGGCCACAGCTCTTCTCTCAACCACCGGGAAGTTCCCGCATTCCTGTAGTATGTGGGGCGTGTCCTGTTCAGCCTCTCCACAAGGACACATTGGGATGGCACAACCTTGAGTTTCGAATGGAGGTGTTTATTTAGTCTGTTGTGCCCTGTTCGCAGCCTGAAGATGGTGACCTGCTCTGGTCTTGCAAGCATGTGGAGGCCGTCATTCTGTGCCGGAGTTCGAAACAGAGCTTTGGTGATGGTATTCAGCTCTTCAAGGCTTACATCGTTATCTTCCTGCTCTTTTGCGGCGCCCTGTTTGGCCATCTCATCTGCTTTTCGTTTCCTCAATGCCGCAGTGTGAGGGGATCCACTGAAGCACTGTTCGAAGACTCTTGATGTTGTTCAGTGCCTTCTTCAATGAGGGTAGCCTGTCACTGTTGTAGGCTTGAAGGACAGACAGAGCGTCTGTTAGAAAGACAACCTGGATGTTGTGGTCTGCTCTTGTGGCGATGGTGTGTGCTGCCTGTGTGAGAACGTCAACTTCCGCCTTGTAGTTGGTACAATGAAGGCCTGTCGGTAGCGCCTCTTCTGTCCGTTCTCCACTGGGGTATTGGATGTAGACCCCAGCTCCTCCATTTTTTAACGCATTGGTGGCAGAGCCGTCTGTGTATACCCTGATCCAGGAATATGCGGGTATCTTTCTTCCAGCATTGCCAGTGTTAGGGTCTTCAACACTTGTCATCATGGTCACCCGTACTGTTGATATGGGAATGGTTGTGATGACAGTGATGTTTTTTCTCTGTCTTCCCAGGTGGTGCGTCAAGGAGAAGCAGAGGGTATGACCTGTTTTGGGAGGATATCTTGGTATTGTTTGGTCAGGGCCCTAGACTCCACAGCAAAGCTTGATCTTTTAAGCCTGCATGAGGATGGTGCTTGGAGTCGGTCTTTCATTGGGTGGTTCTGTGAGCACCTGAACTTGTTGGCTTGGGTCATTGCCTTTTGCTGTCTCCTGCTGAGAGCGGTGAATGCTTGATATTTCTTCCATCTTCTGAATTGGCGTGGTCTTCATGGCACCAGTGATGATACGCAGTGCCTGGTTTTGGACTTTGTCCAGGGTCTGCAGGTGTGTCTTGGCAGCTGTCATCCAAGACGTGGACCCGTACTCAAGGTGGGGTCTTACTGTACCCTGGTACACTGACTTCAGGATCTTGTCAGTTGCGCCCCATGTGGTTCCAGCCAGTTTCCTCATTATGTTCAGCTTCCTTCTGGCTTTCCCCTCTGCCTGGTTGATATGAGGTTTCCGGGTCATTCTCTTGTCAAAGGTAACACCAAGGTATGTTTGCTGGTCTTCATACCTTAGTGTGGCGTTTCCTAGGGTGAGTTTTCCAGGCTTGGCTTTTGGGGATAGCGTGAAAAGAGTGGCAGTTGACTTCTCCCTGTTAATAGTTACGCACCAGCTTTCAGCCCATGCTGCAACATTCTCCAGGGCGATCCGCATCCTATAAGTTGCTGTTGTTGCATGCTCTTCACAGCACCAGAGCACCAGGTCGTCGCATATAGCGCCGCGTGGACACCTCTTGGTAGTTCTGCTACAATGTCGTTGATAAAGAGTATGAACAAAGAGGGGGAGAGGACGCCTCCCTGGGGAACTCCCTGTCTCAGCAACACCTTTTGGCCACAGCGGCCGTCTACCGACACTCTGGCTCCTCGGTTGTGTAGGTACGACTTGGTCCACTGATACATGTTGCCACTGATGCCGCAACGCAGAAGCTTCACCAGGAGACCGTCTTTCCAGACCTTGTCAAACGCCTTCTGTAGGTCAATAAAGACCGCCAGGGCTGCCTTCTGGGCCTGGAAAGCATCCTCTATGACCTGTGAGAGGTGTGTGGTTTGGTCTTCGGTACTTTTATACTGTCTGAAGCCAGCTTGCTCAGGGACAATGATGCTCTCTGTCTCCAGGTAAAGTTGAAGGCGTTGGTTGATAATGCGTTCCAGGTCTTACAGACACAGCTTGTTAGATGATGGGACGATAGCTTTGGGCTTTACTTTTGTTCTTGCCACGTTTGAGGATGGGTATCATTATGGCTTCTCTCCAGCACTGTGGTACCTGGCCTTGCTTCCAGCTGAGATTGAATATATCCAGCAATTTCTGAAGCGCGATGTTTCCTAAGTGTTGAAGCATTTCATTCGTTATGGTGTCAGGTCCCGGAGACTTCTTTTTTTTTTAACTTCTTAATGGCCTCTTCATTTCCGCCAAGCTGATGTTAGTATGCATGGCATCTGGTACCTCTTTCTTTCCTGCTCTTCTTTCCCTCTCTTCTTGTCGTATCTCTTTCTGCTGGTGCTGGCTTATGTTGATGTTACTCTCTGCAGCGTAAGCTCTTGCAAAGTTGTTGTCTGCGGCCCTTCCTGTAAGTGTGTTTCCTTCATCATCTAGGGTGATCTTCTGGCCACTGGTGCTTTCTTCATTCAGGGCCTTTGTCAATTTTCAAAGCTTTGTTGTGTCTTTTCCATGTTTAGGCTTGCTATTTTCTCTCTCCAACTTCTTCTTTTGCTCTCTAACTTGGTCCGCAAGAATTTTGCTTTTCTTTCTTGGAGTTTGATGTTATTCTCCTGGCTCGGATCGGTTTCAGCCTCTATCCTTGCTTCTGTGAGAGCATCATGTGTCTTCTGTAGCTCACTCGTCCAGTAGGGGGTGTAGTCTTTTCTTGCCCCTCTTGGTATGCACTCCTTGGCTGCCTGGGAAACGTTGATGTTGAATTCTTTGACTACATTGTTGATGTTCCTCCCTTCAACTACTATGTTTCTTGTCAGCTCGTTGGTGCGTGTGCTGAACAAGCCCCACTGTGCCTTCCTGTAGTTCCATCGCGGATGTTGTGCTGTCCTTGTGCTTTAGCACGCATAGTAAGGACAACTGGGCGATGGTCGCTGCCTCCAAGTTTTTCTTCAACCTTTCTTCTGATCTTTCTGTGGATGTCGTCGTGCAGAAAGCCAGGTCTGGAGTCGTGGTGGTGCGCCAGCGGCGGGAGTAGAAGGTAGGTGTATCAGTGGGATCATTGACAAGATTGAGGTGGTGTTCATCTTGCCAAGCTTCAACTTCTTCTTCACTGTTGTCAATGTTGTTATATCCCCAACTCTGGGACCGGCTGTTGAAGTCTCCAGTGATGAGGAAGCCGCTGTCTGGGACTTGGATTGTGTCAAGGGACAGCATCTTGTCATCAGGGCAGTAATAATTGACGATGTTGATCGTGCTGTCTTGGGTGACCACCTTGACTTCTATGTATTCAGCTTCACCAGTGAATTTCTTTACTTCGGAGGCGTTGATGTTATGTCTCACCAGTGTCATTACTCCTCCCTTTGTTCTCCCTTTTCGTCCGTTCGGAAACACCTGGTAGCCTCTGATCTTAAACGGCTTCCCCTCTTGCAGGTGTGTTTCCTGTATACAGCAGATGTTGATGCTGTTTTCATGAAGGAAGTGTTCTAGTTCTTCTTTCTTGTTGCTGACCCCTTCTGCATTCCACTGCTTGATGTTGATGTCGGGGGTCCCCCTGTTCTTTCTGGGTTGTTGGCCAGTCGCTCTCCTTGCTTGTCCCCTGGCTCCACGACAACGCTTCTATCACAGTGTATAGTGCTGGAGGTTGAAGGCGTCACTCCCTGGACAACCCGGACAGTCTGGTCAGTGCACACACTGAGGACCTCGTGCGCCGCATCAGAGCGGCAGTGATCCTGCCTGCCTTGTTTCTGATTGGTGGCCCTGCCAACGTCATCAACATGGCGGTGTTCTACAAGCAAGGACTGAAGGAACGGATCAACGTGTGTCTGTTCTCCTTGTCCCTGGCTGATCTGCTCTACCTTGTCGGCAACATGCTGTTCCACGCTGAACAGCTCGGTTTGGCGTTCCTCACCAACAAAAAGTAAATAAATTGTCGTGTATGTTGTTTTGGTCTCAAGAAAATTCTAGCACTCTCATGTCAACAAGTTAGAAATGTCAGCAAACACGAAACACAAATGAAAGAAGTAATCATCGCATTTAAAGAATGTGCGAACAACTTTACTATTGGACTTTTAGTACAGAAAATTCAATAGTTTTACTGAGAAAGTACAAATCAAAAGTAAAAGGCTGTGCCAGTCTTGAATAAAAGTTACTCTGTGTTAGGTTTTCTTATGGGAGCAAACGTTACCCCACTTGTTTACTGTTCAAAAGTGTAACGTTTTACGATTAAACGATCAACAGCAAATCATACACACAAAAAAGAATAGTTGTTTTTGTTTGTTGTTTGTTTGTTTGTTGTTGGTTTTTTTGCAGTCAACCAAAGCTGGATAATATGGAAATACAGGGAATCCTTCGGGGTTTCACAATTTGATTATTATAATTCAACATTTGCTACACGCTGTATTGACGTGTTGACGTGATATTCATCAATGGTCAAGCTGGCACAAAATGCTCATGACATTTCAAGAGTAATCTCTGCATCAATCAGCTCTTATCATAAACAATTTCAGACAACACGTGGTAAATTGAGTGAGTATATGCATTTGAAAGGATTTAATTTTTCTTTAGAAAAAATTATACTTTCTTTATATTGGTTATAATCAACGCAAATTACCTCAGCTCATCTTGGGAAAGAAATAATCACCGTGTAAAAGTCTACACGGAGGTGTAGCTCTGGATTGTCATACAACGTCTGCATTGGTGATCCAAGATTCTTACATGGAAATATTATATCATTCAGGAAAAAGACATATTAATCACACAACGAAGCTGGTCTCTGCTCTAGTGGCAATGAATAGTCTTGTTCACTAGCCCGTAACAATCAGTGACATTTGTGTGTGTTGGATCTCAGTGAGTTAAAAAAAAGTTTGCTTTTTAATGATAATGATCAGACAGAGGAATTATTTTCTGAGATTCAGCTTTTGAAGTACTCTATGTGATAGAGTCTTTTTTTTAATGCCATTGTACTTTTTCTTTCTGTCTCTTTTTTCTCTCATTATTTTTCTTCCATTTCTATCAAGCTGATAGGGCAGCAAAAAAAGGCGCATATAAGTTTCTTGGGTGGCTTAGGATTCAAGTGCTCATGTCGAACAAAAACATGAAACTTCTAACGCGCTTCGATTCAGGATCAAAACCTCTTCAAATGGTCGTCTAGGACTACATTCACTGTGCATGCCTATTTCAGGCCCTTACGTACATTAGTTACAAACTAACCTCTTCAAGTGGTCGTCTATGACTACATTCACTGTGCATGCCTATTTCAGGCCCTTACGTACATTAGTTACAAACTCGATATTGGCACAATATAAAGGGTATCTGTCCTTGGAATTTTATGTTCGAAGTACTTATGGCCTTTGGCTTTGGAGATGATATATGTAATTGGATAGAAACGTTATGTAAAAATACTAAGGCCACAGTAACCATAAATGGATAACCATCGAAATGGTTTAAAATCAGTAGGGATTGTAGACAGGGGTATCCTATTTCGTCGTATTTGTTTGTTTTATGTGTAGAAATTTTAGCAAACATGATCCGAAAATGATTTTTGATCGTGAGCGAACAGGAGAAGAAACGTGGTTTCTCGTTCTTCGTTTTCACTGTCCTAAATGCTATTTGTTTTCGCCTGAAGAAGACCCAAGAGGTCGAAATGCATTGTGTCTAGTCCTGTATTCTGTCTGTCTGTGTTCTTGGCAGTAACTAACCCCCTCTCTTTCTAAATTTTGCTTCAATTTACGCCCTCAGTCACTCCGTTTTGAAACTTACCATCCGATAAAGCAAATATATCAAGGGAATATTTATAGATCATATTCAACATGACATTGCACAATTTGCTGACGACACACAATCTTTTCAAAACGGAGATCGATTATCTTTTGAAGAAACTATAAACGTCATGAAAAAAATGTGGAAGGATATCTAGTCCGAATATGATTTGTGAAAATACATCTGCACTTTGGCTAGGACGTGAAAGAAAGTCAGCAAGACGTATATGCCACATCTTATAATGGAATGGAATCTTCCGAAATTTAAACATATTAAGGAATATGGTTCACAGCAGATCTCGCAGATCGCACGGTTTTTGATGTTACTGAAAACGTTATCAAAAATAATACAAATATACATAGTTAAAAGGAATTCTAATGCCAAAAGGAGAACAGTAATTTTGAAATCTTTGATACTGTCTAAAATCATGTATGTATGGACACTTCTACCGCATCCACCAGATGAATTCTTGGAGGCATTGGGTCTTCTTTGTCTAAAGTTTGTATGGAATAATAAACAAGACAGATTTAGTAGAAAGATTGCACGAAACAGGGAGGATCGGATTTCCAGATTTAAACTGTTTAATGCAAGCCTTGAGCAGGGGATGGATAAGGAAACTAAGGGCAACAAATCATAAATGGAAAAGGATTGTAACATGTTTATACCCGAAAGTACAAAAACTAGATTAACTCGGACCAAATTGCCTGTTCACTTGGGACGAGAAAAACCTGTTTTCGAAAGACACGTTTCAAGCTAAAAAAAACATTTTTCAATAAAGTTAAATCCACTAACTCGTCTAAAACTCTACCAGAGCCATTTTTCGACGTCAGAATGAATATAAATAGCATTTCATTAAATAAGAACGACTGGATTAATGAAAATGTATGTAATATTGGAGATATGTGCAAAGATTGACCTATGCTGAATTTATCAACAAGTACAACATACAGACTAAACTTCTAAGTTATGCAGCACTTACAAAAAGAAGTTTTAGAAAATCTTTGTTAACACACTGAACATTCGTGTGGAAAATAACGAAAAATCTAAAGATTCTAAAACTGAACCAATCTTAAATTTTGTGAAAAAGGGAGCACAATTATATGACGATATTCTTGTAGAAGACGGTTCAAAACCAAGATGCTGCCATGAATGGAATCACAAACTGAATTTAGAAATCAACTGGCAGAAATCTTTTGAACTGATACAAGAGATTCACGAAGAAAAGGTTTAAGTGGTTCCAGGAGAGATTACAAGAGATTCACGAAGAAAAGGTTTAAGTGGTTCCAGGAGAGATTACAAGAGATTCACGAAGAAAAGGTTTAAGTGCTTCCAGGAGAGATTACAAGAGATTCACGAAGAAAAGGGTTAAGTGCTTCCAAGAGAGATTACAAGAGATTCACGAAGAAAAGGTTTAAGTGCTTCCAGGAGAGATTACAAGAGATTCACGAAGAAAAGGATTAAGTGCTTCCAGGAGAGATTACAAGAGATTCACGAAGGAAAGGTTTAAGTGCTTCCAGGAGAGATTACAAGAGATTCACGAAGAAAAGGTTTAAGTGCTTCCAGGAGAGATTAGTACATAGAAACCTACCAAAAAATGTGGTGATGGTGTGCCTGGGTGTCAAATCTGAAAACAAATGTACATTTTGCCAGCAAGAAAAAGATAGCACAGAAAATTGTGTTCTGGAGATGTATACACGTGAAAGCTTTTGGGAACAATTTTAACAAGTAATTGACGATAGATATATAAATATAACCTCTTTCTTTTTAAACGAAAAAATAATACTGTTTGGACACGACATAGATTTTAAATCTGACAGAGTGTTTAATGCTTTCCTGCTGTTGCTAAATTCTATTTTACAAACGTAAATTTTAAAAAATGAATTTCTTTATGCAAATGTGTTCACTGAATTATTGAAAGACAGGTTTGAAATAGAAAAGTACATCGCGTATGTTAACTCTGACATGGTAAAGTGTAACACTGACTGGCATAAGTATAAAGAATCAATTGAAAGTGAAGGGATGTAAACTTGAAAAATGTATGTTTCATTAAAAAACAAAACATAATAAATAAAAAAACAAACTCAGAGCCGGTTATGAGTATGTAATCACAATGTCTGCATATTCTTTAAAAATCAATTCGAAAACTAAACGAGACTTACCTGGAAGTTGAAGTTTAATGGAGATTATTTAGAAGGATGCTGTTGGGTAGAGGTACAAATGTGGAGGACGAAACCGCGCGTGCGCCCCATACTTCAGCTACGTATGATCCCCGAGAACAAACTCAGAAGGAGCGTTAAATAGAAGTACCTCGAGTTGCTGATGGGTGGGCACATGTATACCTCTACCCAACAGCATCCTCGAAATAACCTCCATTAAACTTCAAGTTTCAGGTAAGTCTCGTTTAATTTTCAAATTATTCTTCGTTGGCTGATTGGTCAGACGTATGCATGTGGAGATTTTAGCGTCGGGGATCACACGTTATCCAAGAGATGGAAAAAGCATCAATTGCTTCATGTTCTGTATCTGGCTTGTATCAAATGTATCGTCACATTTGAAAGTTCAACCTGGAAGCAAAGAGGTTAATATCTGGAGACGCCCTGAGCTGTTGGAAGGCAGACTGCAGAGCCTGCTCAACAAGTTTCCACTCTGCATCAGTGTTCTGGTGAAAACTGGAGTAATACCTTCACCAGGGCAATGCACACAAGGGGAAATTACTTTCTTGGCTATCAACTTTTGAGCTTCTGAATCAATGATCTTGCACACTTTCTGATTTGTGACATTTGTTTTTGTGCAAGATAACCTGAATAACTGGCCTAAAGGACAGTCCAATTTAACCTTAATTCCTGCTATCATGCTTAAAATCTCTGGGTTTGAAGTGATTTTAGACCATGCATCTTTAAACTGTCTTTCTCTCCCAGCAGTAAAACTCATGTTTCTGAGGTTTTAAAGATAGAATTAAGCTCACCTCTCCTATTCTGATCTCCCCGTTTCTGCTGGAACCAATGTTGCCTTTTGTTTGGTCTGTTCCTTTGGCCTAAAAAAATGACTAGGTGCGTGACCCAAACTAGAGTAGTAAGAACCACCCGCTTTTCCACGATAATAGCGGCGTTTCCGCGGTATCTGCGCTCATGTCCCACACTGGAGCTGATGCAGTCGGTCTCACGCACGTCTTTCAGTGCCGTGGTAAACTGTCCCCAAACAACTGGTCTGTGATCGGGACTGATTCATCACAGATCCGCGAAAACTGCTTGTTTACATGTGGTCTGATGCCACTGCGTCTGCGCAACAAAATCTCGCGCGAAACGTGACCTAAAATAGCCACCGCATTGGTGCAATTTAACGGCTTCAGAATTGGCCTCTGAACTGAGCAAGCGGCTATCAAGTAATCTGTTCGCAGCTCGCACGCACTCAGTTGCCGCCTTGATGACCGGTCTTTGAATGTGTTGCATTTTCAGGTCGCATGTGATGGCCTCAAACGGTAATTTCGACCGTATTTTGTGATTTACCGTCGGGACGATCAATTTCTGACAATTTGCCGGTCTGTTGTAGGCTTCATCTTTTTTCTTCTGCAGATCCGGGCTAAGTTTGTTCGTGAACCGACCATTTACAATTTCTGCCAGTTCCTCTCTCACTTCTCCGCTTACAGGTTTATCGTTCCACTCAATTCAGCGGCTGTCTCTTTCAGCATGGTCAGATGTGACTCTTACTGATCAGCTTTTTTTTTTAATTCTGCGACGCGAAAAACTGTGCTTCTTTTTCCTTCAATTCTTCCAGTTCCCCACCTTCTCTCAGCTCCAAAATATCACTATTGTGTTCCAGTTCTGACTCTGAATCATCTCCAGGAACTCGCGCAAATTTGGTGGGGTCTTTGTCTGGAAGCGTCCTTTTAGGCCTAAGTAGTCCCGCTTGGGTCTCGAATTGTTTGTTCCAGCTCGCATCTAGTTCTTGAATCAGACTTCTAGCTTAGTCTGGGACTGTTGTGGGCCCGCTGCTGTCTGTGGGTTCTGAAAGACCCTCTGACATGGCTACTGATAGACCTTCTGACATGACTACTGAAAGACCCTCCGACGTGGCTACTGAAAGACCCTCCGACGTGGCTACTGAAAGACCCTCCGACATGGCTACTGATAGAGCCACCGATGCGTGTTCATAAGTTCAGCTTCTGAAAGAGCCGAGCACAAAGGATCAAGATTACCAGTGTCGATCAGAAAGCCGACCAGTGTAATATCATAAACTTTAGAATGATAGTTCCCTAGATTGTTAGAATCTAATGATTATCATATACTTTGGAATCATAATTTCCTAGATTGTTAGAATCTAATGATTATCATATACTTTGGAATGACAATTTCCTAGATTGTTAGAATCTAATGATTATACTGTGATTATGACGTTTATTGCTGACCTGAAAAGAATTATGAAGGTCCAAGATAGTCACTGGGAAAACCACTTTCAAGCATCGGTCTGGCACAGAGTTTTGGCATCCACTGGGGTGCGTGCGAGGTTTTGTCCTCCGTGTGTATGCGTCTGACCAATCAGCAGACGAGAAATAATTCTTGATACTCAAGGATACCATAAATATATAATGATATTTAATCTTTCATAGGAATCGCTGGAAGCTATTCAGACTCTTCTTTTGTGTGTTTATGTATGTCTTTGGTTTGTGTCTGTTGCTCTTTTGTATTCCTTTATTCTGTCCAGAGTGTACTTATATATTCCCGTATCTTCTTGATAGTGAAATATGGACATTGTGTGTACAGACAACTGAAAATAACAGCAAAAAGGAAAAACCTGCATCTGTATTAGTGATGTTACTGTTCATAATATTATTTCTGACTTTTGGCTTTTCTTCCTAGAAAGTATGTCATTTACAGGCACTAGGAATATTGACTCTTTTTACCGTTTAGAAAACGCTATCGCTGTTTTTTTTTATTATGGGGTCTGCCATTTTTCAGACTCCACCAAGTAATATATTTCAGTCACACTTTAAATCAATTCAGACGTGTGCGTTTTTTTTTTTTTTAATCCCTCTTTCAATGAATCCTTTTCCTTCTACACGGTATCCAACTCTTACCTTCCTCCTTATCTTTTTAACTCGATAATTTTAAGATCATATGCTACACAGCTTAGTGGAATCTTCAGTAAACGTTTTCATGGTCCGTGAGAGAATGTGTTGTCCCAGCTATTTGGAAAAACTCAACCATCTGCCTGTCCCCACGTCAAGCAAACCGTCCCAGATAAATGATTACAGGCTTGTTGCTCTCACTAGCATTGTCGTGAAATTGTTTGAGCGCATCATTCTTTCAAAACTGCTTTTACAAACACAGCATCACCTCGATCCTTTTGAGTTTGCATACAAGCAAAGTAGATCTACAGACGATGCAACCATTTAAATCAGTCGGCAATGCTTACACACATCTGGAAACACCAAATTCCTTTGTCAGATAACTCTTCATTGATTTCTCGTTAGCATTCAACACAATATAACCTCACCTCATAGCACAGAAACTACTCACTCTCCAGGTTTCCCCAAGATTGATTCTTGGGATTATGAGCTTTCGTGTCAAAAGATCTCAATCAGTGTGTTACCGGGGAACTCCCCACGTTCCATATCCACTGGCTCACCCCAAGGCACTGTGATTTCGCCTGTGCTCTTCACTATTTATACCAACTACAGTAGAGGTTCAAACACAACGCCAGTTATTAAGTATTCTGATGATACAGCCATCCTTGTTGATCTATCTAACTTAGACACTACCTCTTTTGATGCTGTCAGTAAATTTACCGCCTGGTGTTCTGAACACTTTCTGAATTTAGATGTCAGCAAAACAAAAGAACTGGTGATAGATTTCCGTAGAGCCCCATCCCCCATTGCAGACCTTGTAGTTGATAGTCAAACTGTGGAAAGGGTGTCTCAGTATAAATATCTGGGCACAGTAATTGATAACAAACTAACCTTTGATTTCAACACTGCAACTATTCATAAGAAATGTCAGTCCAGGGTTTACTGTTTGCAAAAGCTGCGCTCACTCCATATAAACTCAAAATCCTTGCACAGTTTTACAGATGTTTGAAGATGTGAGTATATTGGGTGTGTATGTGAGTGTGTCTGAGTGGTTGTGTGCATGTATGTGTGTGTGTGTGTGTGTGTGTGTGTGTGTGTGTGCGTGCGTGCGTGCGTGCGTGCGTGCGTGCGTGCGTGCGTACGTGCGTGTGTGTGTGTGCGTGCGTACGTGCGTGTAAGTGTGCCCATGTGTGCGCGCGCGCGCGTGTGTGTGTGTGTGTGTGTGTGGTGTGTGTGTGTGTGTGTGTGTGTGTGTGTGTGTGTGTGTGTCTGTCTGTCTGTCTGTCTGTGTCTGTCTGTCTGTCTGTGATCTAACCACTTTTATGTGTTTGCTACTACTTACTATTATACGTGTATTTGAATATTCTGTGAAATCAAGTGTGACCATTGTGCAATACTGAAAATCTATTATAAGTATTGTTGTTTATTCAAATGTGTTTTACTATTGTTTGATCATTTATTGCTTACGTACACTTCAATGCTTCTTTTAATGTGAGCTTAAGTCCGACAATGGTGTTTCTATTTTAAAGTAAATCCTGAAAATCAGTAAATGGTGTGTGTGTGTGTGGTGTGTGGTGTGTGGTGTGTGTGTGTGTGTGTGTGTGTGTGTGTGTGTGTGTGTGTGTGTGTGTGTGAGTGTGTGTGTGTGTGTGTGTGTGTGTGTGTGTGTGTGTGTGTGTGTGTGTGTGTGTGTGTGTGTGTGTGTGTGTGCGTGCGTGAGTGCGTGCGTGCGTGCGTGCGTGCTTGCGTGCTGCTTGCTTGCGTGCGTGCGTGCGTGCGTGCGTGCGGTGTGTGTGTGGTGTGTGTGTGTGTGTGTGTGTGTGTGCGTGGTGCGTGCGTGCGTGCCGTGCGTGCGTGCGTGCGTGCGTGCGTGCGTGCGTGCGTGTGGGTGTGTGCGTGCGTGCGTGTGGGTGTGTGCGTGCGTGCGTGCGTGCGTGCGTGTGTGTGTGTGTGTGTGTGTGTGTGTGGTGTGTGTGTGTGTGTGTGTGTGTGTGTGTGAGTGTGTGTGTGTGTGTGTGTGTGTGTGTGTGTGTGTGTGTGTGTGTGTGTGTGTGTGTGTGTGTGTGTGTGCGTGCGTGCGTGCGTTCGTGCGTGCGTGTGTAGTACATGCTTATCTACAGGTATAAAGTTTTAGATTATAACTGAATTGATTTTCTATGTCACCAATGTATAGGTAGTCGGCAGCACGATTGTAATTTCTCAGAATTGATATAATAAAGTATTCTTGTATCTTGTTGCATTTCATGATTGTGAAAATTTTTATCTAATTAATATGCCAAGACAGGGATACATTTAAAGAGAATTCCGTCCTTTCCACATGCTGGCAACAATGTGCATAGCCTACTTTTCCTTATACTACAAGGGGGTCGAGGAAGTAAACTCTCTTTTTCTAGTTCTTCTGAGGGATTTTGATCCAGGCACGTGCAAACTGAGAACAGACTTCCAATATCCTACCCTATAAGCACAATGACCATAAAAGTCGACAGAAGCAAAGTATATATAACATACCGATTTCTTGTATTATTAACCAAGCAAATGAATTGTCTAGAAAGAATCCACAAAGTCAACATCACATATCATCAACTGACAACGAATGAATGTGCAGTAATTCCACCACAATAAACTATCAAACTATGAGATTCCTCAAATTCCACCACAATAAACTGTCAAACTATGAGATTCATCAAAGAACAGCTCGACCCACAGTTAGGCCTCATATACATAATTATATTCTGGATCTGAAAAAAACAGATAAGAATTCGATCCAGTTTGCTAGTTCAGGGGGGAAAGACTGAGTATAAGGAATTAAATAAATGGGTAAAAAAAATCCTTTCTAACATATACATTAAATCTATGATTTCAAACTTTTTTTATGGCTGCACTTTCGGTTAAATTATTGATTAGACTTTTAGTGCGGTTATTCGAATAAATGCATGTTATTACACTCAAACATAACGGTCGCACAAGACGGTCTCTCTCTCCTTCTCTCTCTCCCTCTGTGTGTGTGTGTGTGTGTGTGTGTGTGTGTGTGTGTGTGTGTGTGTGTGTGTGTGTGTGTGTGTGTGTGTGTGTGTGTGTGTGTGTGTGTGTGTGTGTGTGTGTTCTGCGTAGTCATGGAATGACTTTACTCGTAAAACAAGAGCCTCATTTCTGACATTAATACATTTCTTTTTTATGCTACAACTGCATTACAATCTTGCTTCAGGGATGGACCACTCACGGTGTTTATGAACAACCATATGATTGGAGTTTACGGGTTTACCTGGGTATCTGAAGTCATCTCTGCCATCATCGCCAGTGAGAGATGTTTCTGTATCCTGCAGCCTCTCCGCTCCCAGACGGTGATGTCTACCTCTACCACAACGATGACCATTGTGGTGGTGAACGTGGTGGTGGTTGCCCTGTATTTCTTTGTCACTGCCCGGTACCGGATGGTGTGTGCCTACAACCCTCTCACCGACACTCTCACCTGGACGTACACTGCAAGTCAGTTCTATCACAGCTACAAGAAGATCATTGACTTCCTGGAAGTCTTTTTGTTTGGAGTTGGCATCCCTGTTATGGCCATTTTGGTGGTGGTAGTGACAACTGCAGTGACTGTCATCAAACTCCGTCAGGCAGCAGTCTGGAGGGCGGGCACCTCATGCAGTGGCACTGTGTCTGCACGAGAAGTGGCACTGACCATGATGTTGGTCTACAACTCCATCTTCTTCGTCATCTGCGTCTTTCCTATAGCTTTGTTCAGGTGAGAGATTAAATAAAGTTACTAACAAAACGTGCTCTTCCAAAATGGCTATGTTCACATTATGTAGTTGTATTGAACCAGCTCGTGCAGATCTGTAATACAGTCTAAAGTTTATCTTGCCTGTCACCTCAAACAAAGTTGTAAACCTATTTATGAAAGGCAGTATTACTGTTGACGGTGGTCAGAGCCGGTGGCTGCTGACTGTGTACGTTATCTGCGGGCAGGGTGGCGTGCCCGTTTGTGCCGGAGATGAATGCGGGACGAAGTCAACAGAACCTGTATTTCATATGTATCTGGTTCATTGACATGTTTACCTACCTCAACGCCACCTTCAACATCGCCATCTACTACACCATGGGGTCCCGCTACAGACAGACCTTCTGGCAGCTGATGACGTGCAGGGGACACAGGCCAGACTGCCGCCCCAAAGAACAGAAGACCACCAAAATCCTCTCT
This sequence comes from Conus ventricosus, assembly GCA_018398815.1. Taxonomy (NCBI): domain Eukaryota; kingdom Metazoa; phylum Mollusca; class Gastropoda; order Neogastropoda; family Conidae; genus Conus; species Conus ventricosus. The sequence goes on from CM031606.1 coordinate 4,337,827, forward strand.
GTCACCTCTGGCCTCCATACGTGAATAACTGCAATATTTCTATGAAACACCAAGCACTACACAGCTGGTAGGCGTCCGCTTTCACAAGACAAAGATACTGGGCGAAAGACACCTCAAGAACCTGATAACAGAAACTATTTGTCATACTGAAGCTAAATATACTAGCTGAATAGTGTACAGCAGTCACAAACTGGTGATTGTTTAAGGTGTTCAAAAATTCTGACAACTTGATAAATAAAGACACAGGTAAAGACATTATATGCTGTTCGTCTATTGGTGTAGCCCCTTGAGTTTGTTTTGACACTTAGACAGAACTGTCAACTAGCTAGCTAAATAAGCAGACATACAACTTCAAAAAAATGGACATGCACACCAACAACCAAACAAAAAGGCAATGAAAGAAAGGGCGATTATAGGATGAAATAGACGTGAACTCAATGAGTTATAATAAGAAAGGGCGATTAGAGGATGAAATGAACGTGAACTCAATGAGTTATAATAAGAAAGGGCGATTAGAGGATGAAATGAACGTGAACTCAATAAGTTATAATAAGAAAGGGCGATTAGAGGATGAAATGAACGTGAACTCAATGCGTTATAATAAGAAAGGGCGATTAGAGGATGAAATAAACGTGAACTCAATGCGTTATAATAAGAAAGGGCGATTAGAGGATGAAATAGACGTGACCTCAATGAGTTATAATAAGAAAGGGCGATTAGAGGATAAAATAAACGTGAACTCAATGAGTTATAATAAGAAAGGGCGATTAGAGGACAAAATAAACGTGAACACAATGAGTTATAATAAGAAAGGGCGATTAGAGGACAAAATAAACGTGAACACAATGAGTTATAATAAGAAAGGGCGATTAGAGGATGAAATGAACGTGAACTCTATGAGTTATAACAAGAAAGGGCGATTAGAGGATGAAATAAACGTGAACTCTATATATTGAAACTAACTTTTCACAGACTAGCTCATTGTTTTCCACCATAAAAGTTCCCTGGGGAATTACAGCACATTTGAGATCCGCAAAGAGCATTCCAAAAATCTGTGTTTGCATTTCATTTACATCACACGCTGTTTGAAAGTCTGATAGGAAAAGTCTTAAAATACAAGAACGAAGATTTCTTACTGTAAAATTTCAAACAGCCTTGAGGTCATGGATCACGCTTAAGGGGACTGCTTTATCAATGCGCAGTGATATTCCCATGTATGCTACAGACATTAGAACATGGGGATGAGCAACCAGTTTAAAAGACAGGAATATCTTCACCTTTTTGGCTTCTTTGTGTTTGACTTGCCTGTCCTTGTTCAGGGCAAAAACAAGGAAACCAGCATATAACCGTCAGGTTTCGACCATTTTCTGAAAGGAATAATCGGCAGAAAAAAGGATAGCCATGGAGGAGAGAGCTGAGAATAGACAAAGGCGACAAGAGATAGATCTCAGAATCTTGAAACTCGCCATAGGTTTTCCTTTGATTTTTACATTGTATGACAACATGGACACATACACACACACACATACACACACACACACACACACACACACACACACACACACACACACACACACACACACACACACACACACACACACACACACACACACACACACACACACACACACACACACACACATGTGATGTGATGACAATACTGATTCCACCACCGATTGAATCAAGTATTCCACTCAAACAACAATAATGAAAATAATATATGCATATAGGAGAAGAGAGAGAGAGAGAGAGAGAGAGAGAGAGAGAGAGAGAGAGAGAGAGAGAGAGAAAGAGAGAGAGAGAGAGAGAGAGAGAGAGAGAGACTCAAAGACTCAAGACTCAAAAACTTTATTACTCAAGGATAGAGATTTTAGGCAGAGCCTATTCTTCCAATCTGTCCTTGCTATTCTACAACATTCAACTAAACATACTGCACATATTAATAATGGTAGAAACAATGAAGAATATAGCAACATTATAATAATAACAATAACAATAGTAATAAGAATAATAATGATTAAAAAAAAAAATTCCATTACAAAATTACACAAACATAATCAAAGACGTACGTGCGCGCTCACATGCACGCACACGCCCACACATACACGCACGCACGCGTACACCCACACCCACACACCACACTCCTACCCACCCACCCACACATACATACATACACATTTTCATCAGCTAATATAGAGGCAAACATAAAAGTAGGGCGTTGAGACTATGATCAAAAGGTTAGATTTATTGTTCAAGTAAATGTTTATGTATTGCTGATTTGAAGGACCGCAGTGATTGACATGTTTTGGCAGACGGAGGAAGAGAGTTCCACACAGATGGACCAAAAAATGCAAAACTAGATTTGAACAAATCAATGCGGACACGTGGTAAAATGTAATTATTTGAACCATATCGCGTTGTTGCCATTTGGATAAACTCAGCAAGATATGTTGGCGCCATGTTTGTATGGACTTTAAACATTAGTACTGCCTTGTTATAGGTCAGTTGGCTCTGCAGTGGTAGCATCATTAGTTTTGCAAATTTGCCCGTGGTTGATAGAAACTTGTCGGGAAGAATCAGCTTAATTCCCCGTCTATGCATAGAGTTGATCTTTTTTATGTGATTTTCACCGGCGCCACACCAGACAGTGGACGCATAGTTGATGTGAGAATTAATAGAAAGGCAATGGGCTTCAAAAAATAATTTCCGGATGTGTGGTTCAACATAATAACTGAGTTTATGTTGACAGGAAGAAAGAAGAAGGCGTTGAATGATTCCTCATTCAACGCCTTCTTCCTTGCGCTGAACCCTAAGCGATCTGAAGCGATCAAAGCTAAGTGAATTTTCGTTGTTTTATTCGTTTATTTATCACCCGACGAAGACCTAAGAGGTCGAAACGCGTTGTGTTTTGTCTTGTGACTCGTTTGTCCACGTTCTCTGGGCGGTTCGCTAACATTTATTTAAGAATTATTATTATAATTCGTAACAATCTCAGCAATCAAAGACACTGTTCATATACTTGGCTGCACGGAGCCCAAGTTACAGTCTATAGCACCAACCAGGGTACCCACACGGCAAGCAAAGCCCAAGTTACAGTCTATAGCACCAACCAGGGTACCCACACGGCGTCTATAGCACCAACCAGGGTACCCACACGGCAAGCAGAGCTCAAGTTACAGTCTATAGCACCAACCAGGGTACTCACACGGCAAGCAAAGCCCAAGTTACAGTCTATAGCACCAACCAGGGTACCCACACGGCAAGCAAAGCCGCCCACGAAGAGAGTTGAACTGAAGATCCACAGGGTACGGTAAAGTGCGACACACTGCCGACGAACACAGTTGAACTGAAGATCCACAGGGTACAGCAACCACCACGCACTACCGACCTGGCGGTTAGCCTCTCCACGTCACTTGACGGAGACAGCGACAAAAAAAAAAAAAAAAAAAAAAAAAAAACCAACAACAGTCCCAGGCCAGACTGAGGCCTCGCCGTTTTTGTATTCCCAGTTCTTATAGAACAGGGAGTACTTTACAATGGGAACGAAAAAAATGCTGTCTGTCTGTCCGTCCGTGCTCAAAATGTGTTCCACTCGCTCCAGACAAAACTACTGGGCCGATCTTTCTGAAAATTTGTAGGTATGTTCATTATGGGTCACGGATGATACCCGATGTTTTATATTACCGTTATAGCCGTTACAAATGGCTATAACGGCCCAACACGGTTTTCGTTTTAATGGAATATCTCAGAAAGTACTTGGACAATCTTTCTGAAAACTTGTAGGTAAGTTCATTATGGGTCACGGATGATGCCTGATGTTTCATTTTACCATTATAGCCGTTACCAACGGCTATAACGGCCCATAACGGCTTTTCTTCTTTATGAAATATCTCGGAAAGTACTTGGCCAATCTTTTTGAAAATATGAAGGTATGTTCATTATGGATCACGGATAATGCCTGCTGTTTTATTTTACCATTATAGCTGTTACTAACGGCTATAACGGCCCATAACGGTTTTTCTTTCTCATGGAATATCTTAGAAAGTACTTGGCCGATCTTTCTGAAAATTTGTAATTATGTTCATTATGGGTCACGGATGATGCCCAATGTTTATTTTATCATATAACTGTTACTAACGGCTATAATGGCCAAAACGTTTCTTCATCTTTATGGGATATCTTACGCGTATTCAAAATAAACTGGGAGCAGGTTTATATGCTTTGTATCTTGCTTTCTCTCTGCCGCTCCCGGTTTTTTTTTTTTGTTGTTGTTGTATTTTTCGCGTCATCTTCCTATGTCATTCCAAGTTGTCGTTATAATTTACGTTGATGTCACAACGTAACCGAGCCAACAACGAAGGACCATGTTACGGCTGTAACCTCGTCAATGTCAGTTGCGTATTCAATTATTCAGTAGGAGTTCGTTTTGACGATACGTGAACTGCCTCTGTATTTAATTTAACGTTGGTATGGGGTTTTTTTATCCGGAGGCTAAACGCTTGCCACTAGTTTCGCATGAAATTACAGTGAATTAATTTCAGTTGGACTTTATAGTCACTCAGTGTACAATTTGCGTGTAAGCGTACCAGAGGCACGAATACTTTTAAAAGGTAAAGGCATGCGGTTACTCCTCCAAATCTAACTAACCCTCACCTTAATTCGATCCCTATTAATAATAGAAGAAAACCATTCATAATTCATACTTGCAGTATGGGGACAATGGATTTGTATGCCCATGTGTCCACCTGTAAGGGAAAGAGCATCCACGTCATTGTTGTAGCAGATTGCTGAAGGTTAGAGACCAAAATAGCCCTTCATTCCCCACACCTACAAGTGTATATCAAGTATGTGTCACTAGCCCAGCCCTTCAATGTACCTCACCCCCTCCCCAAATCTGTTCTTCCCCATCCCCCCCCCATCCACACACACACACTCCTGCCTTAACCACACAGCACCTTACTAATTCTCAATCACTTCTACAGCAAAAGGACAACATGGTGTGGGAAGTTTGTATACTCCTGATATGCTTCGCTGTGGAAAGCGTAGAAAGGCTGGGATCGTAAACTTGTACCTTTATATGCAAAATTTTATCCCTCGCACGAACCACAGTGGAGTCTGTATCAGAGAACAGTGTTCAGAACTAAAACCGAAGTGCTGTGACATATAGTTTGACGAGTCCTGGCACGCTAATTTTTAAGAGTGTCACGTTGCCACCATGGAAACGCTAATTGATAAGAGTGGCACGTTGCCCCCATGGAAACGTTTACACCCACTGCTGTTGAACACAACTGGCCCAATAAGGCGATAGTCCCATCTGCACTGGCCCAATACAGGCGATAGTCCATCTGCACTGGCCCAATACAGGCGATAGACCCATCTGCACTGGCCCAATACAGCGATAGGCCCATCTGCACTGGCCCAATACAAGCGATAGGCCCATCTGCACTGATCCAATACAGGCGATGGCCATCTGCATTGACCCAATACAGGCGATAGGCCATCTGCACTGACCCAATAAGGCGATAGGCCATCTGCACTGACCCATACAGGCGATAGGCCCATCTGCCTGGCCCAATACAGGCCGATGGCCCATCTGCACTGACCCAATACAGGCGATAGAACATCTGCACTGACCCAATCAGGCGATAGGCCATCTGCCTGACCCAATACAGGCGATAGAAAACTGCACTGGCACAATACAGGCGATAGGCCATCTGCACTGGCCCAATACAGGCGATAGACCCCTCTGCACTGACCCAATACAGGCGATTTGGCCATCTGCACTGGCCCAATACAGGCGATAGGCCATCTGCACTGACACAATACAGGGATAGGCCATCTGCACTGGCCCAATACAGCGTAGGGGCCCCTGCACTGACCCAATACAGGCGATAGGCCATCTGCAATGACCCAATACAGGCGTTTGGCCATCTGCACTGGCCCAATACAGGCGATAGGCTATCTGCACTGGCCAATACGGCGATAGGCCATCTGCACTGACCCAACCCCAGGCGATAGACCCATCTGCCCTGGACCCAATACAGGCGATAGGCCATCTGCCTGGCCCAATACAGGCGATTGGCCCCTCTGCCTGAAACCCCAAAACGGGCGATAGGCCATCTGCACTGACCCAATACAGGCGATAGGCCATCTGCAAATGGCCCAATACAGGCGATAGGCCATCTGCACGACCCAATACAGGCGATAGGCCATCTGCACTGGCCCCAAAACAGGCGATAGGCCATCTGCACTGACCCCAATACAGGCGATAGGCCATCTGCACTGACCCAATACAGGCGATAGGCCCATCTGCACTGACCCAATACAGGCGATAGGCCCATCTGCACTGACCCAAAACAGGGGGATAGGCCATCTGCACTGGCCCAATACAGGCGTAGGCCAACTGCACTGGCCCCCAATACAGGCGATAGGCCATCTGCACTGACCCAATACAGGGTATAGGCCCTCTGCACTGACCCAATACAGGCGATAGGCCCATCTGCACTGACCCAATAAAAGGCGATAGGCCCATCTGCACTGACCCAATACAGGCGATAGGCTCTCTGCACTGACCCAATACAGGCGATAGGCCATCTGCACTGACCCAATGCAGGCGATAGGGACATCTGCACTGACCCAATACAGGCGATAGGCCATTCTGCACTGACCAAAAACAGGCGATAGGCACATCTGCACTGACCCCCAAAACAGGCGATAGGCCCATCTGCACTGACCCAATACAGGCGATAGGCCATCTGCAATGACCCAATACAGGCGAAGGCCATCTGCACTGGCCCAATAAAAGCGTTTGGCTATCTGCACTGGGGCCCAAAACAGGATAGGCCATCTGCACTGACACAATACAGGCGATAGGCCACATCTTGCACTGACCCAATACGAGCGATAGGCCCATCTGCACTGACCAAAACAGGCGATAGGCCATCTGCACTGGCCCAATTTCAGGCGAAAAGGCCATCTGCACTGACCCCTACAGGCGATAGGCCACCTGCACTGGCCCAATACAGGCGATTGGCCATCTGCACTGACCCAATACAGGCGATAGGCCATCTGCACTGACACAAATACAGGCGATAGGCCATCTGCACTGACCCAATACAGGCGATAGGCCACTGCACTGGCCCAATACATGCGATAGGCTATCTGCACGGGGGCCCAAAACAGGGGATAGGCATCTGCACTGACCCAAACAGGCGATAGGCCCCTCTGCACTGACCCAATACGAGCGATAGGCCCCTCTGCACTGACCCAATACAGGCGATGGCTTCTGCACTGGCCCAATACAGGCGATAGGCCATCTGCACTGACCCAATACAGGGATAGGCCATCTCACTGGCCCATACAGGCGATAGGCCATCTGCACTGACCCAAAACAGGCGATAGGCCATCTGCACTGACCAATACAGGCGATAGGCCCATCTGCACTGACCCAATTAAGGCGATAGGCCCATCTGCACTGACCCAATACAGGCGATAGGCCATCTGCACTGGCCCAATACAGGCGATTAGGCCATCGCACTGACCCAATACAGGGATAGGCCCCTCTGGCACTGGCCCCAAATTTCAGGGATAGGCATGCACTGACCCAATACAGGCGATAGGCCATCTGCACTGACCCAATACAGGCGATAGGCCCATCTGCACTGACCCAATACAGGCGATAGGCCCATCTGCACTGACCCAATAAAAGGCGATAGGCCATCGCATGACCCAATCAGGCGATAGGCCATCTGCACTGACCCAATGCAGGCGATAGGCACATCTGCACTGACCCAATACGGCGATAGGCCATCTGCACTGACCCAATACAGGCGATAGGCCATCTGCACTGACCCAATACAGGGGATAGGTCATCTGCACGACCCAATCGGCGATAGGCATTCACTGACCAATGCGGCGGGTAGGCCATCTGCACTGACCAATACAGGGATAGCCATCTGCTGACCCAAATACAGGCGATAGGCCATCTGCACTGAAAAAAGGGTTCCTCTCCTGAATTCAGGCGAAAAGGCCTTCTGCACTGAACCAATACAGGCATTGGCCATTTTGCAATGGGGAATACAAGCGATAGGCTATCTGCACTGGGCCCAAAACAGGAGATAGGCCATCTGCACTGGACCAATACAGGCGATAGGGCCCCTCTGCACTGACCAATACAGGCGATAGGCCATCTGCACTGGCCCAATATAGGCGATAGGCCATCTGCACTGACCCAATACAGGCGATAGGCCATCTGCACTGACCCAATACAGGCGATAGGCCATCTGCACTGACCCAATACAGGCGATAGGCCCATCTGCACTGACCCAATACAGGCGATAGGCCCATCTGCACTGGCCCAATACAGCGATAGGCCCATCTGCACTGGCCCAATACAGCGATAGGCCCATCTGCACTGGCCCAATACAGCGATAGGCCCATCTGCCATCCAGCAAGCAATTACACCGATGCAAGACGGCGCCAGCGTCTTTTGGAACTCGTGTAAACAGGAAAGGAAAGCTGGTCGGTGTCCAACTCCTTACACACATATGCACACAAGCACGCGCGCGCGTCACTTCCTCAAAAGTTACATGGATACAAGAGCAGAGCAATATTGAGAAAAAAGCAAGGAGCTACAAATACAATATACCTATGTATGAACCAGTTTCTGACTGACAATTCTCACACAAAAGTCTGCATCTGACAGTGCATTTTGCAATGAACATTGCTGAGAGGGGTGAAGATCTTATCTAATGACTTGTTTATGTTTTCAACACAGACACAAACGCTAGATCCGTACCCCTGTTGTTTGTAGCAAAATAGCAGATGTAGAACAGTGTCAGGTTGACAGTTGTATCAGAAACATCATTCCGGGTTCACACTTGGTCTCCCTCGTTCCAGAGGACAGAGCTGTGTGACCTCTGTCAGTCGGTAAGATGAATCTGGAAGCAGGTCATATCTAGACGAGAAAGACCGTCCCTGACTTCCATAAGCCTGACTGTTAAATTGAATCTGGAAGCAGGTCATATCTAGACGAGAAAGACCGTCCCTGACTTCCATAAGCCTGACTGTTGAATTGAATCTGGAAGCAGGTCATATCTAGACGAGAAAGACCGTCCCTGACTTCCATAAGCCTGACTGTTGAATTGAATCTGGAAGCAGGTCATATCTAGACGAGAAAGACCGTCCCTGACTTCCATAGGCCTAACTGTTTGAATTGAAGCTCAATTGTACATTCGCTGCCTGCCTGTTTTTTTTTTTTTTCCCTTCTTTTTTTCCATATGATTTTAACAGACGCTTCTTCTAATTACTGAGTATGGTAGGGGCCTAAATAGCGTGAAATAGAGCCGTTGAAACAGAGGAAAATGAAGGCAATGTCATAAGCGCTTTATCAAACAGCTGGATCTTAAAAGCCATGACATATACCAGTCAGACATGGTGTAATTGTGTTAGAATGTTATCTTAGATAATCAGGTTGTTGGAGTCAAGATGTTTTTGTTGAAGTGTGGGTGAGGTAACAGTTCTCACGGATTTCCCTGGTTGTTTTGTCTTTTCCTACTTTTACCTGTTTCCTGTATCTCCCCTTCACCTTTCCCCGTTTTCATTACCTCTGGATCATATTCATCAGACGTTTACTAATTGTAATGTAGGATACTTAGCGCCGTTCTACAAAATACAGTAATCAGGTGGATGCTAAAACCGATCATCATTTCAGCCACAGGTTTATTGAAAATGAAATTCAAGTCCTGTTTTGCAGTCCTGCCTACGAGGAATTGAGAGAAGAACTCATAACTAATACATGTTCCACCTGTCCATCAACCTTTAGATCGTCAAACATTTTTATGACAAAAAAGAAACTTTTTGCATGCGTTGATTTCCCGTAAAGAGAGCAATTAAGATACAGATATGTTTACAAAATGGATACGATACATGATACTACAATTTGTGAAACGATTTCGCACCTTGAAGACAACATAACTGCGATTTACATTTTATGCTCATAAGATTCACAGACGGGTGAAGAGGCTGACGAATCTTGTGGCGCCAACCCCAAACCGATCGGGAATCTACAACGGACTGGAGTCTTATCGAATAAATTCCCAGGGGCCTTTGGAAAAAAAATTCTCCATTGTGTGTAGCATGATAATCTGTGATCCAAAAAGGGGTATGTGAACACTGTAATGAAAAAAGGGTTATGTGAACACTGTTATGAACAAAAAGGAGTGTATGAACACTGTAACGAACAAAAAAAAGGGGGGGGGTGAACACTGTAATGAAAAAAGGGGTGTATGAACACTGTGGTGAATAAAAAAGGGGTGTATGAACACTTATGAACAAAAAGGGGTGCATGAACACTGTAATGAACAAAAAGGGATGTATGAACACTGTAATGAACAAAAAGGGATGTATGAACACTGTAATGAACAAAAAGGGGTATATGAACACTGTAATGAACCAAAATGGGTGTATGAACACTGTAATGAACAAAAAGGGGGTATGAACACTGTAATGAACCAAAATGGGTGTATGAACACTGTAATGAACAAAAAGGGGTGTATGAACACTGGAATGAAAAAGGGGTGTATGAACACTGTAATGAAAAAAGGGTGTATGAACACTGCAATGAACAAAAAGGGGTATGTGAACCCTGTACTGA
>CM031606.1:4355980-4378480 GCA_018398815.1 Conus ventricosus
CTTTCCGCAACAACGCCTCATCCCACGGGAGGCGTTCTCCACTGTCCACGGACCTCTACGGCGCATGCGACGGTGTGGTTAGCTCTGTGTCGTGCCATTTGGGGGTGTGTGTGTGTCAAGGGTGTCGGCCCTTGAAAGACTCTATTCAGGAACAGACCCGGTTTGGGGCACCTGAGTCGACCCGATACTCTCAGAGGACTTGGGAGAGACAGAAGTGTGGAGGGAGTGTGTGTGTGTCAAGGGTGCTGGCCTTGAAAGACTCTATTCAGGAAACAGACCCGGTTTGGGGCACCTGAGTCGACCGATACTCTCGGAGGACTTTGGAGGGACAGAGGTGTGGGGGAACCACATGAAGCACGGAAAGGAATGTGTGTGTTGAAATGATTAATTGTGATTGTGCATGTTGTGTGTGTTGGAATGCTTGTTTGTGACTATGTGTATGGTGTGTGTGTTGAAATGCTTAATTGTGATTGTGCATGTTATGTGTGTTGGAATGCTTATTTGTGACTATGTGGGTGTCGGTGTGAATAAATGATGTAATTGTATTGTAATCTTTCTTGTGTGGTCTCTTGCGAGGCGTGTGAGGTCAGTCACTCCTTCACTCCATCTAGACGATCCTGTCAGGGCAGACCTCCAGGGGTCGGTCGTGAATTTGTGGGGGCTCGTCTGGGATGTGAAGGGCTCTGACTGTCTCTCTCTCGTTTCGCGGAGTAACTGTCCAGTCTGTCTGTCTTGTATGTGTTTAGTCAGTTTGTCGTGGTTGTTTGTGGGTGGTTGGCTGGGTGACTCTAGTGTGTAGGGAGTCTTCTGGTGGCCTGATGGAACATCCGGTGTGACTGGGAGTCGTGTAGGACGAAGGGGGATCGACCGCGTCCAGGACCTCTTTCCGCCGGGTGCCTCACGCAGATACGGCCATAAGACTCGCCTTTCTGTTGCCACTCAGTCTGCCATTCTTGTTCTGTAGTTAACCAGTTTTCTTTACAGGTGATTGAGTACAGGTGGGTGCATCGGACGTTAGTGTCACATTTTTTTTTTCCTTCTGTCATTGTTTTTTTGTCGGTGAGCCCCACGCACTGTTGCTCGTGTTGTGGAGTGCGGTGTTGCCAGAGTGGGAGCAGCCTGGACATATTTTTTAGTTTTGTCTTTTTTGTCGGTGAGCCCACCGCACTGTTGCTCGTGTTGTGGAGCGCGGTGTTGCCAGAGTGGGAGCAGCCAAACATTGTACGTTGACTTTTTTTTTTATTTGCTGTTTCTCAGTCAGTCACCAAGAGACGTGACCTATCCGTGCGGTATCTGTTTTCAAGTGGAATTGTCTTTCCCCTGTATTTGAGAACCGTAGGATATAGTTGTCATGGCAACGTCATGGTGCTGGTGGTATGGCGACGCGTGCGTCGAAGAAGAAAGGTCTTCAAAATGTAGTCCCTACTATTAGTACCAGTACTTCGACTACAGTGACTTCTACTTATTCCAGTGCTGTAGCCGATAGCCAGCGAGTACTTTCACTACTTCTTCGCTAGGGGATCTTCCTGCTGAGACCCGACTGGCACTTCCGCTCGGAAGCGTCAGGAGTATTGTGAAGCAAACTGTGGGCTTCTGTTGAGTCGCAGAACCGAAACCCTCTCTTCTCCATGCTTCCCTCTTAAGGAGTATGCCCCGGAAGACTTTCCTCATGGGAAAGTCGAGACCAGGGGACGGGTCAAATGGGTCATCCTCCGTGTCGGGAGTGGTGAATCCCGCCAGGATTCGCTCTGTCCTGATGTTTCTAGAGCAACAGCGACGAGAGGATTCTGCCAGACAGGAAGCTCTGCGTAGGGAAGAGGCAACGCTTCGTAAGGAAGAAGCTGCCAGACAGGAAGGTCTGCGTAGGAAGAGGCAACGCTGCATAGGGAAGAGGCAACGCTTCGTAAGGAAGAAGCTGCCAGACAGGAAGGTCTGCGTAGGGAAGAGACAACGCTGCATAGGGAAGAGGCTGCCAGGCAGGAAGCCCTCCATCAGGAAGAGTTGATCTGCGCAGAGAGGAGACTGCCAGACAGGAAGCTCTCCATAGGGAAGAGGCTGCCAGACAGGAAGGCCTCGTCGGGAGGAGTTAGATCAGCGTAGGGAAGAGGCAGCTCTGCGCAGAGAGGAGGCTGCCAGACAGGAAGCTTTGCGTAGGGAAGAGATGGAACAACTTCTTTCGCGGGACTCCCGCATCTGTAATCAGGGGGATAATCAACGGGCAAGTGATAGAGTTAGAGGCCCAAAATTAAAGCTTCCAGAGTTCAGACCTAGTGAGGACATTGATATGTTCTTGGAGCATTTTGACAAGGAAGCAAGTTCGTACCAATTGTCTGAGGAACAAAAGGCCATGCACCTTTTTTCTGGATTATCAGGTACTGCAAGGGAGTGTGTGCTCACTCTAAATGAAGGCGCGTCTTATGCAGACATGCAGTTGGCTCTGCGTAAGCGTTTCCACCTTACCCCAGAGACGTACAGGAGGAAGTTTCAGGTCTATGAAATAGAATAACGACGAGACCTTCGTGCAGTTTGGAGATAGGCTGCGCAAAACGCTAGGGTACTGGCGTCAGTTGGCTAAGTGGAGCTGGAGGATCTGATTCTCATCGAACAGCTTACCAACACCGTGTCCCCAGAGTTGAGGATCCGTATAGGCGAGACAGCACCTCAGGATTTCGCGGCTGCGATTCATACCGCTGAGGTGTTTGCTGAAGCCGTAGGGCTTATGGGCACCGCCCCGATACGGACAGGAAGACCCTCACAGGATTTGGTGGCAATAAGGCGCAGACGACTGCTAGCGGGTCGAACAAGGCAGGCAGTTCATCGGGGACCTCAGCACCCCGACTGTGTTTTCTTTGTGGCGTCCCGGCCACATTTAGGAAAGATTGCCCTAAAGCCACGGTAGTCATGGGGCTAGTCCTTTCCAGCGTCCTCGTGCCTCGGCTAAACGTGGGGTCCATCCAGCTTCTGGTGGTACAGAGTGTCCAGTGTTTCTTTCTGTTGTTGGTTCATCCTTGGTCGACACCATCAGGGATTCGGGAGCATCAACGCTCTTTGTGGATAAGGATTTGGTTTCCTTGAGGCTCAGCGAGGCGCCAGTTACGATGTGTGTGGGTTGGAGGCTGGTTTTACCTCCACCGTCCTTCTGTACTCATTCCTATCTCCACCCCCTACTTCTGTGGCGAAGTATGGGCCATCGCGGTGGAGCGAGCTATGTATTCCTTCTCATAGGGAATACTATCACCTTCGCAGACGGGACGCAGTCAGTCTGTGTCTACGGATCTGCCCGTACAGGCATGTGTGGGAGTTACCACACGCGCCAAAGCAAGAAGCAGGAGCAGGAATTGCGTTCCGTTCTTCAGCCGATCTCTGACGAGGTTCTTGCTAGGGCGACCCTGCTACATGGTTCGTCTTCAGGCAGGGACCTGGATGTCCAACGCCTACGACAACTGGTGGATCGTCCCGCTCAGTCGGCCGACACGCAAGGTGAACTTTCAAGCTCCACAAGGGGATCCTCTTTAGGGTTTTCACTCAGGCAGATGTGTGGCCAAGCAGCTAGTAGTCCCCCAAGCTTGAGAGAATCTGTTCTCCGGCAGGCCCATGATTCACCTATGGCAGGTCATATGGGCTCAAAGCGGACTCTCGAGCGAGTAAGACAGGACTTCTTCTGGCCGGGGATGAATTCTCAGGTTAGGCAGTACTGCCGCAGTTGCGATGTCTGCCAACGGACAACGCCTAAGGGCTCGCTTGAAGCGTGTTCCCCTAGGGTCAGTGCCAATGGTTGGGGAGCCATTCAGCAAGGTTGGGGTTGACCTGGTGGGACCCATTAATCCACCATCCGATCGCGGTCACCGCTACATTTTGGTAGTGGTAGACTACGCGACTCGATACCCAGAGGCTGTCCCACTTAGGACTATCGATTTGCCCCTACTGTTGCTGAAGCTCTCTGGCAGATTTGGACGCGCACTGGCGTGCCCAAGAAGATCCTTTCGGACAAGGGGACCCAGTTTCTGTCGAAATCATGCAAGAAGTGAACACTCTGCTCACGTTCACAAGGAGACAAAGTCACCCTATCATGCGCAGGCCAATGGCCTTGTCGAGCGCTTCAATTGGACGTTTGAAGCAGATGTTGCGTCGCCTGTGTGCAGAGCAACCTCGAGAGTGGGATCGTTTTATTCCTGCTGTACTGTTCGCCTACAGGGAGGTTCCACAGGAAGCATGCGGTTTTCCCCATTCGAACTCCTGTATGGCAGAACAGTACGAGGACCCACAACATCCTGAAGCAGATGTGGACCCACGTCGATGTTGGAAGCTATTGTTAAGGAGGAGAGGTCGTTATGTGGTCGATCTGCGCAACCGCATCGCTGACACTTGCCAGCTTGCTCAGCAACATTTGCAATCTGCAAAAACCAAGTACAAGGCTCTGTACGACAGGCGTAGTGTGGAACGGTGGTTTGAGCCAGGTGATGAGCTGTGTTCTCCTGCCCCAAAAGAAGAACAAGTTACAGCTGGCTTGGCAGGGTCCCTTCGTGGTCTGCAGTCGGGTGGGTGACTGGGACTATCGGATTCGCGTGCGAGGCAAGGAACGCCTGTATCATGCCAACCTCCTGAAGGCGTACGTGCGACGAACTCAGTGCCAGGCAGGATACACCCCTGTCGTCGTGGAGAGTGGCGATGAGGATGCAGTGTCGGTGGCTCAGGACATCCCCACTGTTCCCCTTGTCGAGGAAGAGTCGTGGCAGGATGTTTGCTTTGGTTCAAACCTCTCCTCAGCTCAGACAGATCAACTGCACAGGTTATGCCAGGAGTTCCAGGACGTGCTCACAGATCGGCCCCTGCACAGTACCCTTGGTGAGTGTGCACTGGAATTGACGACCGAGACCCAAATTAGAGTCAAACAGTACCTCTGCCTCACTCCAGGCGTCTGTCATCCAACAAGAGGTACAAGCCATGTTAAGGTTGGGGGTCATTGAACGTACGAGTTCCCGTACTCATCCCCATCCTTCTGTAAAGAAGAAGGATGGCAAAATGAGGTTTTGTGTCGATTTTCGACGGTTGAATAAGGTTCTCCAGTTTGATGCTGAACCTATGCTGGATGTCGACAAAATCTTCGCTCAGCTGAGTCAGGCCAACTATTTCTCCAAGTTCGATCTCGCAAAGGGGTACTGGGCAGATACCCATGCGCAGGGAGGATAAACCCAAACGGCATTCACGGACGCCTGAAGGACAGTTCAGTGGACGTGATGCCTTTTGGCTCAAAATGCTGGAGCAATTTTCAGTCGCGTCATGCGACAATTGCTCCTCCCTCTCAATACACCAGATCTGAACAATTTCATGGATGACCTGCTACTCAGTTCTGTAGATTGGAACTCGCACGTCTCGCTTCTCCGTCGCCTGTTTCTTCGTCTGCGCGAAGTTCGATGTCAGCCCGTCCTTCCAAATGTCAGCTTGGTCAGGACGAGATTTCCTTTCTGGGGCACCATCTGCAGCAAGGTTTGATTGCTCCAGAGGAAGACAAGGTGGTCAAAATTGCAGGTGCCAAAACCCCCTTGTACCAAAGGGAACTGCGGTCATTCCTTGGACTTGCGGGATACTACCGCAAGTTCATCCATGACTTTGCAAAGGTTGCCCTGCCCCTCATGACTTGACGAAAGGAAGAAACCAGAACGTTTGGTTTGGGATGAAACGTTGCCAACAGGCTTTTGACGCCTTGAAGATGGCCTGGCTACTCGCCCAGTCCTGGCTCTCCCAGATCCCAGTCTTCCTTTTGTCCTGCGAACTGATGCTTCTGCAGTGGGGATTGGGGCTGTGTTGCTACAGGATCAGGGGTAGGCACTCAAACCGCTTGCTTATGCGAGCAAAAAACTCACTGATGCCGAGACTAGATACCACACGATTGAACAAGAGTGTCTAGCAGTCGTGTGGGGCATCAGGAAGTTTTACCCTACTTGTACGGCCGTGAGTTTGTACTGGAGAGTGATCATCATCCTCTCCAGTATCTGGACCGGATCGGCCAGTCAGTCGTCGACTCATGGGTTGGGCAGTGGAACTGCAGAGTAATGCATTCACTTTTCGCCATATCAAGGGTTCCAGCAATACGGATGCTGACTATCTCAACCGAGTCCGTAGTCAGCACATTGGAGAAGTCAGTCAGAGGAACACTTCCCCTCAACCAGGGTTATATCCCCTTTTGTCTCTGTATCAGGTGTAGTGACAGTTTTCACTTCAGTGATGTTAACGGTAGTGAATCACATGGTTTGGGTTGCTACTTTTATTGTTGGAAGGTTTGCTTAGTTTTTGATAAATGTAGTATTATGTATCTCCCTGTGTAATTATGTCATGGAACGTTTGTATTGGATTTATCATACTCTGTCGATCACAGAGGGTTGGGTTCGGTCCCATTGTTGTGAATTTTCACATGCGTCAAGGTTTCAAAGGAGCACTGTATCTCAGAGAAACAGATGCTTTTAGAAGGGGGGTTTGTCACGAGTTTGTCACGAGGTCTATGACAATTGACCCATCTAGGGTGGTGGAATTATTCATTAATTATGTATTGTCGTTGTTGTTGTCGTGTATCCGTCCCTTAATGTGGCTTGTGGTTGTGTTTGCACCTTAATGTCGTTCAACTCAGGTTAGGTTTACTTTCTCTCTCTCTCTCTTCTAATTCACTGCCCGTGCAATTCATCCTGCAGGTTCACGGGGGCTGGTACCTTTCACTTGAACTGGCTGTCTCTATCGGCCTCTCACCTGTCTTTTTACCTGCCGCACGTGCCGCATTCCTCTTAGGATTGAGGTATTCTCACGGTGACTAGGGTGGCATGTTGGCCGCATCGGTTTAGGCAGGTTTTCTATTCACTCGAGCGGAAGATGTCCCTGGGAGCGCCCGCTCCGGTTCTGGTTCTCAACCACTTTGTCGAAGGTACGGTCGGTACCTTCATTCCTACAGTCGGCCTGTAGGGGAGGGACATCACGTCATCTTTTTTCGCATCTGTTCTGCTGTCCTCTCGACTGGACAGAGGGAAGAGAGTCGCTTGACCGCCACTTTGGGTCACCCACGGGTAGCTGGTAAGCATCAGTTTCGTAGTTTGTTTGGTTTTTTTTGTTGTTAGCGGCTAATTCTTCTCTGTTGCGCAATTTCTTTTGGTTTTCAAAATTATAAAAGAAATATTGTTTGAGACCACTTTTTCTGATTAATTCAATCTTTTACCTGGCCAGTCAAAATTATATCCAAAAGTCTTTCTCCTTTTATGCATCTGGTGATGCGGTAGTCGGTGGGGATGGGGGAGAACCTGGTGATTCATGGTCGGTACTTGCTTGGTTTCGCTCGTCCGCCCCTGTCACAATCACCGGTCTCTTAGTCTTCGGCCAACCGTCTGTTTGTGTGTGTGCAAGGGGAACGAGTTTTATGTTTGCGAACGTGCGTACGCATGATTAGTCGTTTGGATGCGTGGTTGGAGAATTGTGTAATGAATGAATGAATGAATATTTAATTTAATGTCTGTTCCAAGGATAGTGATTTTAGACACAGAGAATTGTGTCATTTTGAAATGTTGCTATAAAATGTGCATATAATTGTGCCATTGAATTATTATTATTTGCAAATATGGTGGCAGTTATAAAACAATGGTTGCTGTATTAGTTCAGTTCCTATGAAAGGAAAATGTTGAACGTGAGTGAGGGAGGATGGAGATATACATTGCTATTCGTTTATTTAGCCTGTTAATGCAATCTCTTACCTGCTTCGTGTGAGGAGACCTTTAGCGAACATTCCTCATTTGGTTTGTTTACTGTGTTATGCTCAGGTCTGTGTTGAGCTGGTGTTACTAATGTAGTCAGCAAACACCTCCCCTCGCCCATCATTGCAAGTGGCGTTAGGATTAAGCAGCCAAGTCAGACCGTACTGACTGCGGGGTTCCAGTACCCTTTCTTCTTTCCTTCCAGTTCCTTCCTTTTTCTCTCCTCCGGGGGCTTCACCCGAAGCTTGCGCTGTTGGTGCCACGCAGTGAGAGGAGCACGTGGACCTTGTGCATGGTCCTAACCTGTCCAGGACTTTCCGCAACAACGCCTCGTCCAGGGAGGCGTTCTCCACTGTCCACGGACCTCCTACGGCGCATGCGACCGGTGTGGTTAGCTCTGCGTCGTGCCATTTGGGTGTGTGTGTGTGTCAAGGGTGTTGGCCTTGGAAGACTCTATTCAGGAACAGACCGGTTTGGGGCACCTGAGTCGACCGATACTCTCAGAGGACTTGGGAGAGACAGAAGTGTGGAGGGAGTGTGTGTGTGTCAAGGGTGTTGGCCTTGAAAGACTCTATTCAGGAACAGACCCGGTTTGGGGCACCTGAGTCGACCGATACTCTCGGAGGACTTTGGAGGGACAGAGGTGTGGGGGAACACATGAAGCACGGAAAGGAATGTGTGTGTTGAAATGATTATTGTGATTGTGCATGTTGTGTGTGTTGGAATGCTTGTTTGTGACTATGTGTATGGTGTGTGTGTTGAAATGCTTAATTGTGATTGTGCATGTTATGTGTGTTGGAATGCTTATTTGTGACTATGTGGGTGTCGGTGTGAATAAATGGTGTATTGTATTGTAATCTTTCTTGTGTGGTCTCTTGCGAGGCGTGTGAGATCAGTCACTCCCTTCACTCCCATCTAGACCGATTCTGTCAGGGCAGACCTCCAGGGGTCGGTCGTGACACAAGCAAATGCCTGGTTATAACAGCAACGTCTTTTACGCGGTTGGACACAGCGCAGCGAGAAGTATAGCAACTCACAAAACACTTGCCTTGAAACAGTCTTCCAAGTGCTGATATTCTTTTCAGATCGCACCTTCGAACACTCCGTTTGTCATGACGACGTAAAACAGCTTGCAAAAACGGCGATAGAGTGCTTACATATAATTTAAGTTTAGCACGAATCTACTTCATATTTCCACTTAGCACGAATCTACTTCATATTTCCACTTTGCACGAATCTACTTCATATTTCCACTTTGCACGAATCTACTTCATATTTCCACTCAGCACGAATCTGCTTCATATTTCCACCAACGTTGTGTGGCAGGTCATGCCTTTTTATAGGGCCACAATACCACTACGCTTCTAATAATAATAATAATAATAATAATATAATAATAATAATAATATAATAATAATAATAATAATAATAATAATGAATACTTATATAGCGCTTATTCTCGGCTAGAGACCAAGCTCTAAGCGCTTTACAATCAACACTCGTTTACACAACGGGCTGCCTACCTGGGTAGTGCCGACTGAAGAGCTGCCAGACGGCGCTTCATTCAGTCGTTTCCCGTGTCATCCAGTCAGTATCGTTCAATATCGATCCCTCATTTTCCTTACTTCCTTCATTCTTTCCATTTCTCACGCAGGGTGCATGCTATGTGTAACGTGTCATCCATACCAACGGCCAAACTGGCCTACTCTTCCGAAAGTTGGTGATGGAATTTGACGTGTTGCAAGATGTTATGCGTGCGTTCACACACGGAACCTCGGTTTATAGTCTCATTCGAAGGACTGTATAGGAAATGGACTCAGAACCAACGTTAACTCCGAGGGGAAAATCACCCTGTACCGAAACGCCCCGGCGGAGGTTCTAATCAGAGAAAAGAGTCCTGCAACAGCTGAGTAAAACGTGAAGTCGGAGAGGATACACCCAGTCGAGACATAGTCAACAGAACCCCCCCCCCCCCCCCAACCCCCACCCCATCCCCCGACCACCACCACCACCTTCCTCCGGAATGGCTTTGGGGCCTGGGAAATGTACCAGTTGTGTAAAAGGGTGAACAACAAGCTTTTAATTTGTAATTGAATGAGAAAGTAAATGGTTTCAAATCAGGGCAAAATAAGAAAAGTGTATTTGTATATGTAGAGAACATCACAGCAGAGTCGATTGCTTTTTAAAACATTTATATGTTATATGTTCACGCAAAACAAATCTATCCATCTACCAAGATTGTCATCAGAAGTAGCAAGAGCCATTGACTCAGAAGTTAAATAGTTAATTATGAACAGGATAATATAACATTGTGAACACACTTTCACTATCTTTATGAAATCAAAGACTGACGAAAAATTCAGGTTGATCCTCTACGTATATGAGCTGAATCAGTACGTATATCACTTTAAGGAACATTTGCGGGATGCCTGGAATACAATGCCTGGAATACAATGCCTGGAATACAATGCCTGGAATACAATGCCTGGAATACAATGCCTGGAATACAATGCCTGGAATACAATAACTCAATCATCTGGTTCAGCGTTTCCTGGTTTGAAGGATTACCCGTTTCCAATTCATATCAATACGCACTCGCAATTTTTTGTTAGTACTTGTGGCAATATAAATTTTCGAATTTGCTGTTTAATCCGAATAGTCTACCATGTGTATGGTATTATGCCAGACCAATAACAATTTTAATGAAACCTGTGTTTTGTGAAAGATGTGTATGGTATTATACCAGACCAATAACCATGTTAATAAAACCTGTGTTTTGTGAAAGATGTGTATGGTATTATGCAAGACATAACAATGTTAATAAAACCTGTTTTGTGAAAGATGTGTATGGTATTATGCCAGACCAATAACGACGTTAATAAAAGCTGTGTTTTGTGAAAGATGCGTATGGTATTATGCCAGACGATGTTAATAACCCTGTGTTTTGTAAAAGATGTGTATGGTATTATGCCAGACCAATAACTATGTTAATAAAAACCTGTGTTTTGTGAAAGATGTGTATGGTATTACGCCAATACAAGCTGTGTTTTGTCAAAGATGTGTATAGTATATGCCAATAAAACCTGTGTTTTATGAAAGATGCGTGTGGTATTATGCCAGAACAATGTTAATAAAACCTGTGTTTTGTGAAAGACGTGTATGCTGTTATGCCAGACAATAACAATGTTAATAAAAACCTGTGTTTTGCGAAAGATGTGTATGGTATTATGCCAGACCAATGCCAAAGTTAATAAAAGCTGTGTTTTGTGAAAGATGTGTATGGTATCATGCCAGACAATAACAATGTTAATAAAACCTGTGTTTTGTGAAAGATGTGTATGGTATTATGCAAGACATAACAATGTCAATAAAACCTGTGTTTTGCGAAAGATGTGTATGGTATTATGCCAGACCAATGCCAAAGTTAATAAAAGCTGTGTTTTGTGAAAGATGTGCATGGTATTATGCAAGACATAACAATGTTAATAAAACCTGTGTTTTGCGAAAGATGTGTATGGTATTATGTCAGACCAATGCCAAAGTTAATAAAACCTGTGTTTTGTGAAAGATGTGTATGGTATTATGCCAGACCAATGCCAAAGTTAATAAAGCTGTGTTTTGTGAAAGATGTGTATGGTATTATGCCAGACCAGTGCCAAAGTTAATAAAGCTGTGTTTTGTGAAAGATGTGTATGGTATTATACCAGACAATAACAAAGTTAATAAAAGCTGTGTTTTGTGAAAGATGTGCATGGCATTATACCAGACAATAACAAAGTTAATAAAAGCTGTGTTTTGTGAAAGATGTGCATGGTATTATACCATAAAATTCCCCCGAAGTCGGAGTGTGGCTGCCATGTGGCGGGGTAATCAAAAACGGTCACACACGTAATGTTCTCATCCCCAGCTGATGCATTTGTACCATAGTGTTCAAGTACTTCGGCTGTTTGGATGATCCCTGGAGTCTTTTAGCCAGGGTACGACAACAACAACAACAACAACAACAACATACCAGAAAATAGCAAAGTTAATAAAAGCTGTGTTTTGTGAAAGATGTGCGTGGTATTATGCAAGACATAACAAAGTTAATAAAGCTGTGTTTTGTTAAAGATGTGCATGGTATTATACCAGACAATAACAAAGTTAATAAAACCTGTGTTTTGTGAAAGATGTGCATGGTATTTTGCAAGACATAACAATGTTAATAAAACCTGTGTTTTTGTGAAAGATGTGCATGGTATTATACCAGACAATAACAAAGTTAATAAAAGCTGTGTTTTGTGAAAGATGTGCATGGTATTATACCAGACGGCAGCATTGGATGGGATGTTGACATCAAACGTCTTCATCCTGTGTGTGTGTGTGTGTGTGTGTGTGTGTGTGTGTGTGTGTGTGTGTGTGTGTGTGTGTGTGTGTGTGTGTGTGTGTGTGTGTGTGTGTGTGTGTGTGTGTGTGTGTGTGTGTGTGGTGTGTTTGTGTGTGTGTTGTGTGTGGGGGGGGGGGGGGGTCATCGTATTTGATTTTGCACCTGTGTAGAGCGCACTGCTTCTAATCACAGGTGGTTTTTCTTTTATTTCAAGCGCTTAACACACATTCTTTAGTGCTAATTATAGCGCTTAACACACATTCTTTAGAGCTAATTATAGCGCTTAACACACATTCTTTAGTGCTAATTATAGCGCTTAACACACATTCTTTAGTGCTAATTATAGCGCTTAACACACATTCTTTAGTGCTAATTATAGCGCTTAACACACATTCTTTAGTGCTAATTATAGCGCTTAACACACATTCTTTAGTGCTAATTATAGCGCTTAACACACATTCTTTAGTGCTAATTTAGCGCTTAACACACATTCTTTAGTGCTAATTATAGCGCTTAACACACATTCTTTAGTGCTAATTATAGAAAAAGTCGTTCCAGTTTGATGATTACCATAACCAAAATAACATATGTCTTTGCAGAACCTGTGCTTCCCACACCCACACCACCAGATGTTAATAAATCACCGCTGCCACCAAACTAACCCTATGACCATCAAGGCGACTTCAAAAGCAATGATCTACAAGAGAAATAAACTCTGAACATAGCAATGCTTTACACTGGAATCAGAAACAATAGAAGGTGATTTGGAGACACTGGCTGGTCAACTGATACTGTTTTCGTAGTGCACGGACAATGGCCAATGCATTTTTGACTGTTTCCTTCAATGAGGTAGCAACGATGACTTCCAGCGTCAATGAATCCACGTCAGCAACACTGCACAACGTGACAGACCTGCCCTTAACGTCACTCACAAGACAGCCCCATCCCAATGCATGGTGCTGAAGGTTGAAGGCGTCACTCCCTGGGACAACCCGGACAGTCTGGTCAGTGCACACACTGAGGACCTCGTGCGCCGCATCAGAGCGGCAGTGATCCTGCCTGCCTTGTTTCTGATTGGTGGCCCTGCAACGTCATCAACATGGCGGTGTTCTACAAGCAAGGACTGAAGGAACGGATCAACGTGTGTCTGTTCTCCTTGTCCTGGCTGATCTGCTCTACCTTGTCGGCAACATGCTCTTCCACGCTGAACAGCTCGGTTTGGCGTTCCTCGCCAACAAAAAGTAAATATATTTTTTTCTTTCTTAAAAGCAACAATCTAATTACTGATCCACCAGAGGAAAGAAAAATATGCAAAGCATACACTTCGCGTTTAGACCTGTGGGTCTTTGTCAGGCACGATAGACAACATTCAAAACAATTGAAACAAAGAACTGTCACTTATCTCTTCGAATTCCATGCAAACTGTGGCGTTGATAAAAGACTGAAATTATGGAATGGAAAGAGAAGAAGAAAGATGTTGGAGTGGAGAGGGTACAGATTAAAAGGATGATAAGAATTTAAAATAAAAAAAAATTGATGGTATAACAATCATATGCTGATATTAATTATGTTATAGGTAGTGGTACAGTAAGATTATTATTATTATTATTATTATTATTATTATTATTATTATTATTATTATTATTATTATTATTATTATTATTATTATTATTATTATTACCTATAATGATAATAATATATGATATGATATTATATAATATAACACTATTTAATAGGATATAATAAAATATAATATAAAATAAAATTATATAATATAATATAATGTAACTTAATGTAATATAATATATTATGATATAATATGATGTAATATAATATAATATAATATAATATAATATAATATAATATAGTATAATAAATTAATATAATATAATATAATATAATATAATATAATATAATATAATATAATATAATATAATATAATATAATATAATATAATATAATATAATATAAAATAATATAATATAATATAATATAACATAATATAATATGATAATATGTTGATGATGATGATGATGATGATGATGATGATGATGATGATGATGATGATGATGATGATGATGATGATGATATCGGTGGCATTGATGAAAGACTACGATATTGGAATATAAGAGAAGTAGGAAGAGATTGGAGGGGAGAGGGTATGAATTAAAACAATATTCTTTTGAAGTATCGCCCTTCGTCACCTCACTGATCAAACAGCTTTTATTCTTCTAGGTAAAAGTCAAGCCCTGTAACACTAAGAAGTCGTTCACTGTTCAAACAGCTTTTATTCTTCTATGTCAAATTCTAGCCCTGTAACACTAAGAAATCGAGGTAAGTCAACAACCGTGGAAAAATTTCAATATAACAATAATGCTTGCTTAGATCTTTTGCTTACACGCCCTTTGCACAAAAACCAAGGCAATGAAAACGAAGAATGAACAATAGTTACCTCCCCAAACTGGGAGAAGCATTTTGAGCCTAATTTGAGGAGGTCAGTGGCTGTTCGTTTTTCGTTTTCATTGTCTTGGATGTTGTTTGTCTTGCCCGAAGAAGACCAAAGAGGTCGAAACGCGTCGTGTTTTGTCTTGTAATTGTCTCTTTTGTTCCGCAGAATAATGATTGTTTTTTTTTTCTTTTCAGTTTGTATTTATCATAATAAACATATGCAATTAAACTCAAACAGAAAAGTACACTGCACAAAGGTTTGTGGAATGTGCCGTCAGTCTCAGCTCTGAAATTCACCCACCTAGTATTTTGATACTGTAAATGTCTTCCACGCATGTTTCAGGGATGGACCAGTTACAGTTTTTATGACCAATAACATGATTGGAGTTTACGGGTTTACCTGGGTGTCTGAAGTCATCTCTGCCATCATCGCCAGTGAGAGATGCTTCTGTATCCTGCAGCCTCTCCGCTCCCAGACTGTGATGTCTGCCTCTACCACCACTGTCATCATGGTGGTGGTGAACGTGGTGGTGGTGGGTCTGTATTTTTTCGTCACTGCCAGTACAGCATGGTGTGTGCCTATGATCCTGTCGCTGACGCCATCACTTGGACTTTAACTGCCAGTCAATTATATTACAGCTACAAGAACATTATTGACTTCTTGGAAGTCTTTGTGTACGGAGTTGGCATTCCTCTGGTGGCCATTATAGTGGTAGTTGTGACAACCATAGTGACTGTCATCAACTCCATCAGGCAGCATTTGGAGGGCGGCACCTCATCCATGGCACTATATCTCCACGAGAAGTGCACTGACCATGATGTTGGTCTACAACTCCATCTTCTTCGTCATCTGTGTTTTCCCATTGCCTTGGTCAGGTGAGAAATGATTTGATTTGCCATTAAAATGTTGTTCTAAAACACCTATACAATCATTGGCATTTTGATCCCTGTCACTCTGTTTTGTATATCCATGCATACGCTTGAAGATCCCCCGCTCTACCCCTCGCTTCTCCACCACCTTTTAAGATAACTTATTTTGCATACTGTCAAATACATGCTATTATTGCGTCCTTCTCTTTTACATATCTGTCACTGACCACTTTGAAAACTCGTTGACTGTTACTTTCTTTTGTGGCGATGACCACCAACAGGGGTAAATAAAACGGAAGACAAGTTAACACTTAAGCTAACAAAGTACCATGGATTCTATCTATTTAGGGCACAAAGGTATCTGTTGAGAACTTTACTTTGCAAACCAATCAGTGGCTCAAACAATGGACATTGGTTTTATTTTATTTTTTTTTATTTCTATTTATTATTATTCCTCTTCTCAAACAAATCTTTAACTTCGTACACTAGAAAAGTGGTTATGATTTCAAAACTACCTGTTACAGACAGGTCACGGTGTTTTGTAATCTTTGACAACTTCACTGCAATGTGAAGGTAATGCTTTTGAGTTTAAATTTCCTATTTCATGAGTATATCATTTCACACGGAATTGACACACACGTGCTAGAAAGTTAAATGGATGGAAGGTCGGGTGTGATCTGTAACTCAGAATTAAAATTTCACAAATACGTTACCATTGCAATTAATACGACAAACAGAATGTATGAATTGGTGAGGAGTGTTATGTAAATAAACAAGAATACATTTTCAAACCTGAACAATAGCTTGGTCAGACCCCATTTTGAATAAGACAGGCAAAATCGGAACCGATTTCGAAAAATGCATCAACTGCACTTGAAACAGTACAAAACAAAATTGGCAAACAAAAGTAGAAGTAGTAAGTATTCATTAAAACAATGATGACATATAAACAAAGCAACCAACTGCCATTTCTAAAACAAATAACATTACATGGATTCAGAGAAATGTCTTCAGTTGTTGTTTTTTTCGCAGAAATGGCACTATTTAAAATCTTTGTTTCAGTATCATCTAATTCAAAATCTGAAATAGTGAATCAAAAATACTAACGCAGCACGGGAGATCTAATTCTAAAGGAAATCTCGTTGCTTCCTGAATTACTGGGTAATGGTCTGTTTTTTCCAGCACAAACTTGCATGGAACAGTTCGGTCATGTAAAAATTATTCTTTTGAAGCAGTAAAACGACTGAGCAGCTGCTGTAAAAAAAATTCTCAACTATGTAAACTAAATCTGTATGTTACAATATCATGTGAAAGAACACACTCATCTGAAAACCTTGGCCCCAAACGCACACTTTGATGACTAGGACGCAAAATATTGAATAACATAAAATAAGAAAGGGGGTACATCGTCATCCATCAAAAATTTCCACACCTGAATGATTCGCCACTCTTCAGCGCATGTCACCTTTCCTAGGTCGGTTACAACAAATCATTGACCTCCTTCACTTTGATGTCAGTTAACCTCCTTCACTTTGGTGCCAGTTAACCTCCTTCACTCTGGTGTCAGTTAACCTCCTTCACTTTGGTGTCAGTTAACCTCTTTCACTTTGGAGTCAGTTAACCTCCTTTACTTTGGTGTCAGTTAACCTCCTTCACTCTGGTGTCATTAACCTCCTTCATTCTGGTGTCAGTTAACCACCTTCATTCTGGTGTCAGTTAACCTCCTTCACTTTGGTGTCAGTAAACCTCCTTCATTCTGGTGTCAGTTAACCTCCTTCACTTTGGTGTCAGTTAACCTCCTTCACTTTGGTGTCAGTAAACCTCCTTCACTCTGGTGTCAGTTAACCTCCTTCACTCTGGTGCCTCCTTCACTCTGGTGTCAGTTAACCCCCTTCACTCTGGTGCCTCCTTCACTTTGGTGTCAGTTAACCTCCTTCACTTTGGTGTCAGTTAACCTCCTTCACTCTGGTGCCTTCTTCACTTTGGTGTCAGTTAACCTCCTTCACTTTGGTGTCAGTTAACCTCCTTCACTTTGGTGTCAGTTAACCTCCTTCACTTTGGTGTCAGTTAACCTCCTTTACTCTGGTGTCAGTTAACCTCCTTCACTTTGGTGTCAGTTAACCTCCTTCATTCTGGTGTCAGTTAACCTCCTTCATTCTGGTGTCAGTTAACCTCCTTCACTCTGGTGTCAGTTAACCTCCTTCACTCTGGTGTCAGTTAACCTCCTTCACGTTGGTGTCAGTTAACCTCCTTCACTTTGGTGTCAGTAAACCTCCTTCACTCTGGTGTCAGTTAACCTCCTTCACTCTGGTGTCAGTTAACCTCCTTCACTCTGGTGCCTCCTTCACTCTGGTGTCAGTTAACCTCCTTCACTCTGGTGTCAGTTAACCTCCTTCACTCTGGTGCCTCCTTCACTCCGGTGTCAGTTAACCTCCTTCACTCTGGTGTCAGTTAACCTCCTTCACTCTGTGTCAGTTGACCTTCTTCACTCTGTGTCAGTTAACCTCCTTCACTCTGGTGTCAGTTAACCTCCTTCAAGCTGGTGCCTCCTTCACTCTGGTGTCAGTTAACCTCCTTCACTCTGGTGCCTCCTTCACTCTGGTGTCAGTTGACCTCCTTCACTCTTGTGTCAGTTAACCTCCTTCACTTTGGTGTCAGTTAACCTCCTTCACTTGGTGTCAGTTAACCTCCTTCACTTTGGTGTCAGTTAACATCCTTCATTCTGGTGTCAGTTAACCTCCTTCACTCTGGTGCCAGTTAACCTCCTTCACTCTGGTGCCAGTTAACCTCCTTCACTTTGGTGTCAGTTAACCTCCTTCACTCTGGTGTCAGTTAACCTCCTTCACTTTGATGTCAGTTAACCTCCTTCACTTTGATGTCAGTTAACCTCCTTCACTCTGGTGTCAGTTAACCTCCTTCACTTTGGTGTCAGTTAACCTCCTTTACTTTGATGTCAGTTAACCTCCTTCACTTTGATGTCAGTTAACCTCCTTCACTCTGGTGTCAGTTAACCTCCTTCACTTGGTGTCAGTTAACCTCCTTTACTTTGGTGTCAGTTAACCTCCTTTACTTTGGTGTCAGTTAACCTCCTTCACTTTGGTGTCAGTTAACCTCCTTCATTCTGGTGTCAGTTAACCTCCTTCATTCTGGTGTCAGTTAACCTCCTTCAACTGGTGTCAGTTAACCTCCTTCACTCTGGTGTCAGTTAACCTCCTTCACTTTGGTGTCAGTTAACCTCCTTCACTTTGGTGTCAGTTAACCTCCTTCACTCTGGTGTCAGTTAACCTCCTTCACTCTGGTGTCAGTTAACCTCCTTCATTCTGGTGTCAGTTAACCTCCTTCACTTTGATGTCAGTTAACCTCCTTCACT
Source organism: Conus ventricosus (assembly GCA_018398815.1). Taxonomy (NCBI): domain Eukaryota; kingdom Metazoa; phylum Mollusca; class Gastropoda; order Neogastropoda; family Conidae; genus Conus; species Conus ventricosus. Next base: position 4,374,765 of record CM031606.1, read on the forward strand.
CTGGTGTCAGTTAACCTCCTTCACTCTTGTGTCAGTTAACCTCCTTCACTTTGGTGTCAGTTAACCTCCTTCACTCTGGTGTCAGTTAACCTCCTTCACTTTGGTGTCAGTTAACCTCCTTCACTTTGGTGTCAGTTAACCTCCTTCACTCTGGTGCCTCCTTCACTTGGTGTCAATTAACCTCCTTCACTCTGGTGTCAGTTGACCTCCTTCACTTTGGTGCCAGTTAACCTCCTTCACTTTGGTGTCAGTTAACCTCCTTCCCTCTGGTGTCAGTTAACCTCCTTTACTCTGGTGTCAGTTAACCTCCTTCACTTTGGTGTCAGTTAACCTCCTTCACTTTGGTGTCAGTTGACCTCCTTCACTCTGGGTCAGTTAACCTCCTTCACTTGGTGTCAGTTAACCTCCTTCAGTCTGTTGTGGAATCAGCATTGTAACTTGTTTCTTCTCGTGGCTTGCAGCTGTCACCAATGTTCACACTGTAACTGATGTGTGGGCAGGGTGGTATGACTGTTGACACTGTAACTGATGTGGTGGGCAGGTGGTGTGACTGTTGACACTGTAACTGATGTGTGGCAGGGTGGTGTGACTGTTGACACTGTAACTGATGTGTGGGCAGGGTGGTGTGACTGTTGACACTGTAACTGATGTGTGGTCGGGTGGTGTGACTTTGACACTGTAACTGAGTGGTGGGCAGGGTGGTGTACGTTGACACTGTAACTGATGTGTGGACAGAGTGGTGTGACTGTTGACACTGTAACTGATGTGTGGGCAGGGTGGTGTGACTGTTGACACTGTAACTGATCTGCGGGCAGTGGTGTGACTGTTGACACTGTAACTGATGTGTGGTCGGGGTGGTGTGACTGTTGACACTGTAACTGATGTGTGGTCGGGGTGGTGTGACTGTTGACACTGTAACTGTGTGTGGGGAGTGGTGTGACTTTTGACACTGTAACTGATTGTGGGCAGTGGTGTGACTTTTGACACTGTAACTGATGTGTGGGCAGCGTGGTGTGACTGTTGACACTGTAACTGATGTGTGGGCAGTGGTGTGACTGTTGACACTGTAACTGATGTGTGGCCAGGGTGGTGTGACTGTTGACTGTTGGAACTGATATGTGGCAGGTGGTGTGACTTTTGACACTGTAACTGATGTGTGGGCAGTGTGGTGTGACTGTTTTACACTGTAACTGATGTGTGGGCAGGCTGGTGTGACTGTTGACACTGTAACTGATGTGTGGGCAGAGTGGTGTGACTGTTGACACTGTAACTGATGTGTGGCAGGCTGGTGTGACTGTTGACACTGTAACTGATGTGTGGGCAGGCTGGTGTGACTGTTGACACTGTAACTGATGTGTGGGCAGGTGGTGTGACTGTTGCCACTGTAACTGATTTCTGACAGGGTGATGTGATTGTTATGTGGACAGGGTGATGTGATTGTTATGTGGACAGGGTGATGTGATTGTTATGTGGACAGGGTGATGTGATTGTTATTTGGACAGGGTGATGTGTCTGTTCGTGCTGGAGATGAATCCAGACGAAGTCAGCAGAACCTGTTCTCATGTGCATCTGGTTCTTGGACATTTTAACCTACGTGAACGCCACCTTTAACATCGCCATCTACTACACCATGGGGTCCCGCTACAGACAGACCTTCTGGCAGCTGATGGGCAGAGGACACAAGTACACAGGACACAGGACTGCCGACAAAAGCATTTGATGTTCACCATTAGAACTATGCGATCAGCTCGGAATCGCATTTGTGAATGATGGCGACATTTCTTTATGGCGCTGAGAAATACGCAGCTAGTAAACATCTGATCTCATAAGACGAAAACTTTGGGCAAAGGGACATCTTAGCACCTTGATAAGCAAATAGTTATAAAAAATGTTTTATGGAAAAATGGTGTGCATAGTGCGTATGGAGAGTGTGTTTAGTATTAACTCAACAAGACTATTAACTAACCAGCCAAATAAACAGACGTACAAACCTCCAACCTCTCTTCCCTCCCCCTCCTCACCCCTTCCTCCTCCCAAGATGTGTTTCTGGTATGATCTCAGTAAAGGGACTGTACTTTAGCCATGACAGTCGGAATCGATTTGAGGTATGAACCACGGGTTACACACCTACGAACCTGAGATAGTACCAGTTAGGTGTGCATGAGAGGTGTTTGTGTGTTTGCGTGTCTTTTTTTACTTTTCCCTTCCATCTATTGATTCTCTTCCGTGAACTGTTCTAAAGCTATTGATCGGTCTGTCGTTCCCTTTCCCTTGATGGTCCTCCTCTATTTCTCCTCTCTACCCTCTATTTTCCAAGGTGGTGAATGCGATGAAACTCTACACTACAGAGGCCAGAGAATGTTGCCAGAGATGATGAAGGAGATGTAAATCTAGGCGTCTCCCTGAGATGATAAAGGAGGTGTAAATCTAGGCGTCTCCCTGTGATGATAAAGATGTAAATCTAGGCGTCTCCCTGTGATGATAAAGGAGGTGTAAATCTAGGCATCTCCCTGCGATGATAAAGGAGATGTAAATCTAGGCGTCTCCCTGTGATGATAAAGATGTAAATCTAGGCGTCTCCCCGTGATGATAAAGATGTAAATCTAGGCGTCTCCCTGTGATGATGAAGGAGATGTAAATCTAGGCGTCTCCCTGTGATGATAAAGATGTAAATCTAGGCGTCTTCCTGTGATGATAAAGATGTAAATCTAGACGTCTCCCTGTGATGATAAAGATGTAAATTTAGGCGTCTCCCTGTGATGATGAAGGAGATGTAAATCTAGGAGTCCTCCTGTGATGATAAAGATGTAAATCTAGGCGTCTCCCCGTGATGATAAAGATGTAAATCTAGGCGTCTCCCTGTGATGATGAAGGAGATGTAAATCTAGGCGTCTCCCTGTGATGATAAAGATGTAAATCTAGGCGTCTTCCTGTGATGATAAAGATGTAAATCTAGACGTCTCCCTGTGATGATAAAGATGTAAATTTAGGCGTCTCCCTGTGATGATGAAGGAGATGTAAATCTAGGAGTCTCCCTGTGATGATAAAGATGTAAATCTAGGCGTTTCCCTGTGATGATGAAGGAGATGTAAATCTAGGCGACTCCCTGTGATGATAAGATGTAAATCTAGGCGTCTCCCTGTGATGATAAAGATGTAAATCTAGGCGTCTCCCTGTGATGATAAAGGAGATGTAAATCTAGGCGTCTCCCTGTGATGATAAAGGAGATGTAAATATAGGCGTCTCCCTGTGATGATAAATATGTAAATCTAGGCGTCTCCCTGTGATGATAAAGATGTAAATCTAGGCGTCTCCCTGTGATGATAAAGGAGATGTAAATCTAGGCGTCTCCTTGTGATGATAAAGATGTAAATCTAGGCGTCTCCCTGTGACGATAAAGATGTAAATCTAGGCGTCTCCCTGTGATGATAAAGGAGAAGTAAATCTAGGCGTCTCCCTGTGATGATAAAGATGTAAATCTAGGCGTTCTCCTGTGATGATAAAGATGTAAATCTAGACGTCTCCCTGTGATGATAAAGGAGAGGTAAATCTAGGCGTCTCCCTGTGATGATAAAGGAGAGCTAAATCTAGGCGTCTCCCTGTGATGATAAAGGAGAGGTAAATCTAGGCGTCTCCCTGTGATGATAAAGATGTAAATCTAGGCGTCTCCCTGTGATGATAAAGGAGATGTAAATCTAGGCGTCTCCCTGTGATGA
>CM031606.1:4383480-4388480 GCA_018398815.1 Conus ventricosus
TCACGTATGTCACTCCGTCAAGTGGCTCATACAATCACCGCCAGCATTGTTACTTTCCATGGTGGACTTCATTTACATGGCAAAATATCGGAAATGCAAAGCCCATCGCATCTTTCTGTCATTGATAAACTTAGATGAGTTCAAAATAGTGAGCAAGAGATGGTTTCTCTGCGACACAATTTTGATCCTCAGAGTATAAAATGTACTTCTTCACGCTCCACACAATAGCAAGACACTTTTTCAATTGTAGATAGTTCTGCTCCATTCAACACAGTTGTGACTGGCGTGGCTGACAAGGGACAGCTTTCAGTCATGTTTTGGCTTCAGGGCTGCTCCATTGCCCAAAGCAGGCTCGTCTGACCTCAGGATGCAAGTCTTGGATGGGTTGGGAAGGTGCAGAATTGGATTGCGGGATTGAAAGGTCAGGATGAACTCTCAGTAGTATTCATTCAAGCCCACGAAAGACTGGATTTGCATATGTGCAGCAGGACATGCGGCCTCTTTTTTTTCCATTGTCTTCATGGAACTCTTTCTGGCCATCCTAAAGTTTATGACCCATGAAATCTACATTGTCTGTGCCCAAAACACATTTCCTTGGTCTCTCTGTTAAGTTGGGTCTAGACTGAGTATTCTTGCGCCGACTTTCAACATGTTCTTCCAAAGTGCGTGTGTATGTTAGAATATCGTCCCAGTAGTACAACACGCTATACAGGTCCTTCAACATCGGTCTCATGACCAATGTGAAAATAGCTTTAGAATTCGCTATCCCATAAGCATTTTCACGACTTGACTGGTTCCATCTGGCATCACGAAACCTGTCCTAGGTGTGTCCGGAATGGGTACATACCATCGTGCCAGTACCATTTTCACAGATTGAGATCATTTCAAGGGATGCAGTGACAACATGGGAAACAGCAGCCAAGTTCGTACCTGAAAGTCTGCAAGATGCAGAACCAAACAACTAGAATCATCACTGAAACTTTGTGCTCGGCCTCTACCCAAGAGCTTGGAACACCGCATGGCCAGTATTTCCTGACAACAGGAACAACACAAAGCTTCTGATCCTCGCAGCCAAGTTAAGAAGATTCCAGGCTATGAAATGAAAAAAAAAATTCTCAGATATTATACATGAAGTTTCAAAATGGAGTGACTGAGGGCGGAAAATGAAGCAAACTTGAGAAAGAGAAGGGTGAGGTACCGCCATGACACAGACAGAGAGGGGCTAGTTACCGCCATGACACAGACAGAGAGGGGCTAGTTACCGCCATGACACAGACAGAGAGGGGCTAGTTACCGCCATGACACAGACAGAGAGGGGCTAGTTACCGCCATGACACAGACAGAGAGGGGCTAGTTACCGCCATGACACAGACAGAGAGGGGCTAGTTACCGCCATGACACAGACAGAGAGGGGCTAGTTACCGCCATGACACAGACAGAGAGGGGCTAGTTACCGCCAAGGACACAGACAGAGAGGGGCTAGTTACCGCCATGACACAGACAGAGAGGGCTAGTTACCGCCATGACACAATCAGAGAGGGGTTAGTTACCGCCATGACACAGACAGAGAGGGGCTAGTTACCGCCATGACACAGACAGAGAGGGGCTAGTTACCGCCATGACACAGACAGAGAGGGGCTAGTTACCGCCAAGGACACAGACAGAGAGGGGCTAGTTACCGCCATGACACAGACAGAGAGGGGTGAGGTACCGCCAAGGACACAGACAGAGAGGGGCTAGTTACCGCCAAGGACACAGACAGAGAGGGGCTAGTTACCGCCATGACACAGACAGAGAGGGGTTAGTTACCGCCATGACACAGACAGAGAGGGGCTAGTTACCGCCATGACACAGACAGAGAGGGGTTAGTTACCGCCATGACACAGACAGAGAGGGGCTAGTTACCGCCAAGGACACAGACAGAGAGGGGCTAGTTACCGCCATGACACAGACAGAGAGGGGCTAGTTACCGCCATGACACAGACAGAGAAGGGGCTAGTTACCGCCATGACACAGACAGAGAAGGGGCTAGTTACCGCCATGACACAGACAGAGAGGGGCTAGTTACCGCCATGACACAGACAGAGAAGGGGCTAGTTACCGCCAAGGACACAGACAGAGAGGGGCTAGTTACCGCCATGACACAGACAGAGAGGGGTTAGTTACCGCCATGACACAGACAGAGAGGGGCTAGTTACCGCCATGACACAGACAGAGGGGTTAGTTACCGCCATGACACAGACAGAGAGGGGCTAGTTACCGCCAAGGACACAGACAGAGAGGGGCTAGTTACCGCCATGACACAGACAGAGAGGGGCTAGTTACCGCCATGACACAGACAGAGAAGGGGCTAGTTACCGCCATGACACAGACAGAGAAGGGGCTAGTTACCGCCATGACACAGACAGAGAGGGGCTAGTTACCGCCATGACACAGACAGAGAAGGGGCTAGTTACCGCCATGACACAGACAGAGAGGGGCTAGTTACCGCCATGACACAGACAGAGAGGGGCTAGTTACCGCCATGACACAGACAGAGAGGGGCTAGTTACCGCCATGACACAGACAGAGAGGGGTTAGTTACCGCCATGACACAGACAGAGAGGGGCTAGTTACCGCCATGACACAGACAGAGAGGGGCTAGTTACCGCCATGACACAGACAGAGAAGGGGCTAGTTACCGCCATGACACAGACAGAGAGGGGCTAGTTACCGCCATGACACAGACAGAGAAGGGGCTAGTTACCGCCATGACACAGACAGAGAGGGGCTAGTTACCGCCATGACACAGACAGAGAGGGGCTAGTTACCGCCATGACACAGACAGAGAGGGCTAGTTACCGCCATGACACAGACAGAGAGGGGTTAGTTACCGCCATGACACAGACAGAGAGGGGTTAGTTACCGCCATGACACAGACAGAGAGGGGCTAGTTACCGCCATGACACAGACAGAGAGGGGCTAGTTACCGCCATGACACAGACAGAGAGGGGCTAGTTACCGCCATGACACAGACAGAGAGGGGTTAGTTACCGCCATGACACAGACAGAGAGGGGTTAGTTACCGCCATGACACAGACAGAGAGGGGCTAGTTACCGCCATGACACAGACAGAGAGGGGTTAGTTACCGCCATGACACAGACAGAGAGGGGCTAGTTACCGCCATGACACAGACAGAGAGGGGCTAGTTACCGCCATGACACAGACAGAGAGGGGCTAGTTACCGCCATGACACAGACAGAGAGGGGTTAGTTACCGCCATGACACAGACAGAGAGGGGCTAGTTACCGCCATGACACAGACAGAGAGGGCTAGTTACCGCCATGACACAGACAGAGAGGGGCTAGTTACCGCCATGACACAGACAGAGAGGGGTTAGTTACCGCCATGACACAGACAGAGAGGGGTTAGTTACCGCCATGACACAGACAGAGAGGGCTAGTTACCGCCATGACACAGACAGAGAGGGGTTAGTTACCGCCATGACACAGACAGAGAGGGGCTAGTTACCGCCATGACACAGACAGAGAGGGGCTAGTTACCGCCATGACACAGACAGAGAGGGGCTAGTTACCGCCATGACACAGACAGAGAGGGGCTAGTTACCGCCATGACACAGACAGAGAGGGGCTAGTTACCGCCATGACACAGACAGAGAGGGGTTAGTTACCGCCATGACACAGACAGAGAGGGGTTAGTTACCGCCATGACACAGACAGAGAAGGGGCTAGTTACCGCCATGACACAGACAGAGAGGGGCTAGTTACCGCCATGACACAGACAGAGAGGGGTTAGTTACCGCCATGACACAGACAGAGAGGGGTTAGTTACCGCCATGACACAGACAGAGAGGGGTTAGTTACCGCCATGACACAGACAGAGAGGGGCTAGTTACCGCCATGACACAGACAGAGAGGGGCTAGTTACCGCCATGACACAGACAGAGAGGGGCTAGTTACCGCCATGACACAGACAGAGAGGGGCTAGTTACCGCCATGACACAGACAGAGAGGGGCTAGTTACCGCCATGACACAGACAGAGAGGGGCTAGTTACCGCCATGACACAGACAGAGAGGGGCTAGTTACCGCCATGACACAGACAGAGAGGGGCTAGTTACCGCCATGACACAGACAGAGAGGGGCTAGTTACCGCCATGACACAGACAGAGAGGGGCTAGTTACCGCCATGACACAGACAGAGAGGGGCTAGTTACCGCCATGACACAGACAGAGAGGGGCTAGTTACCGCCATGACACAGACAGAGAGGGGCTAGTTACCGCCATGACACAGACAGAGAGGGGCTAGTTACCGCCATGACACAGACAGAGTACATGAGAAGAGAGGGGCTAGTTACCGCCATGACACAGACAAACCACATGTAGAAAGAGAAGGGGCTAGTTACCGCCATGACACAGACAAACCACATGTAGAAAGAGAAGGGGCTAGTTACCGCCATGACACAGACAGAGAGGGGCTAGTTACCGCCATGACACAGACAGAGAGGGGTTAGTTACCGCCATGACACAGACAAGAGGGGTTAGTTACCGCCATGACACAGACAGAGAGGGGCTAGTTACCGCCATGACACAGACAGAGAGGGGTTAGTTACCGCCATGACACAGACAGAGAGGGGTTAGTTACCGCCATGACACAGACAGAGAGGGTTAGTTACGTGACCGCAGGAGGTAGTTACGCAACACAGACAGAGAGGGGTTAGTTACCGCCATGACACAGACAGAGAGGGGTCTAGTTACCGCCATGACACAGACAGAGAGGGGTTAGTTACCGCCATGACACAGACAGAGAGGGTTAGTTACCGCCATGACACAGACAGAGAGGGGCTAGTTACCGCCATGACACAGACAGAGAGGGGCTAGTTACCGCCATGACACAGACAGAGAGGGGCTAGTTACCGCCATGACACAGACAGAGAGGGGCTAGTTACCGCCATGACACAGACAGAGAGGGGCTAGTTACCGCCATGACACAGACAGAGA